>PVJL010007492.1:0-77514 GCA_004026885.1 Lyroderma lyra | reverse complement strand
TGTGTGTGTGTGTGTGTGTGTGTGTGTGTGTGTGTGTGTGTGTGTGTGTGTGTGTGTGTGTGTGTGTGTGTGTGTGTGTGTGTGTGTGTGTGTGTGTGTGTGTGTGTGTGTGTGTGTGTGTAAGGGGTGGCCACCTGTCAAGGAAGAAGAGTCCCCTGGGCACAGAAAATTGTTTGGGCAAAGGAGCAGAGCCACAGAAACTACTGAGGAAATAAAAGATCATTCTGCTGACGCACAGAAAGAAAGGGAGGAAGGTTGGAGCTGGCTGGTGAGACACGAAGCTGAACTCGTGGCAGGGTCACGAGTCACACACAGGCTCACACGCTCACTTCGGTGGGCGTCAACCACGGGAGGGTTTTTAAAGTGCAGTAACTTGCTAGACGTGCATCTTCTAAACTGTGCTCATTCTTGGCATCAGCTCCGTGCTGTAAAGATCTATTCTATATTTTAAAAAGCAGTAACACCCCAATCATAGCAATTCTACTAGCATTTAACTTGTATTGGATAATAATCACATGCCACCTGAAGATTATGCCACACTTCCAAGTGTATTTTCACATTTTATCATCAGAACTACCTGCAAGGTCATCGTGATCATATTCATTTTTACCAAAGAAAAAACTAAGACTCAGAAAAATAAAGTGGGGTGCCGGGACTAGTTCTGGACCGTGCCACCTTCCTTCTGCCACGACTCTGTCACCAACCTACTGTTCAAGGACCCAGGGAAGGTCCCTCTCCTCACTTCCTTTGACATTATCTATGCCCAATAACAGAAACCGATAATACAAACACAATGGCCAGTTGCAGTGGACTGAAATTTACGACCTACAAGACGATCCAGTAAAGATGAGAAGACATGAATCGGAAAACTAGAAGCCTTTCAGGGATTAGTCAAGGTCAAATGTGACAGTCAATGTGGAAGTTCTGCAAAAAATAATAGGTGCTTTTCTAGCTGAACATTTATTTATATAGAATAAACTCCAATAAAATCGTTTTAAAAAAAACCTTAGGTTAAAAAAAAAGGCAGCATGTACTATGGTGCTCTTTCTGCAAATATTTCTGTATAAACACAGACTATCTCTGAAAAGATACAAAAGAAACGGGTTTTGGCAACTGCCTCTGGGAGAACTGGGGGCTGGAAGGAGATTCACTTTCACTGTATATCCATTTTCACTGCTTTAATTTTCGCACTGTGCGTGCATCACACTTTCAAAACGGAATTTCATCGTGAAGTAAAGGATACTTTGGGGACGACGCTAACTTAGAGGAAGTGTTTGAAAATATACACCCCGCAGAGGCAGGCCGACTATCACTGGCCCTTTTTCTTCGGTATCTGACACGTTCAGGAACGAGCGTTCTACTGCCGAGCCCTGTTCTTGGGGATTACATAACTCCTGGGGAAATAACATTTGTTCTGACTTAGAATCGCCGTTTTCTGTCTCATCATCCTTGGGCTGTGCCAAGGCACTTGCGACCTCAGAACTTCAGGCACTTTAGTCTTTGTTTACCCCCTCAGAGGGGCTACCCCTGCCCTGTCACCATGAAAATGCACAATGTAAACAAATCAGCGTTTGATCCTGAAACTATACTGACTGCGTTCACGGTCACCAAATATGCATTTGAAAGGAGAAGGGCAGAAAGGTGGCCCGCAGCTTCTTGTCTGAGGCCAGTGTTCTAAAGCTATTTCCTATGGTGTTAACAGCCCTTTCCCAAGGAAAAGGAATCCTGGGTAAATGCATTTGCAAAATGCCATTTTCTCCTCTTCCCCTCCTGTTCTCTGGGGACTCAGGGCACAGAGCACATTAGCACATTAGAGCCGTGGGGTTTATTGCCCCTGATCTTGACCAGAGAAACCCAGTTTTAAGGCAGGCCTTTGGATGCTTTTCAGGAAACCACTATTACAATATGGGACATTGTGAGAGCAATGTTGTGTGGTAGGATTTTTACAGTGACAGCCCCCAACTGGACATGCTCTTGACCTCCACACCTCTGTGCATTCCTCTTCCACCTGCATTCTGACTTTGGCCTTGTCATTTGCCTCAGTCAGGGGAATATCAGCAAAAAGAGTAAGCGAGGTGTTCACAAGGACCCACACCCTGGGGACTTGCCCCCTGAGACCTCTGCCCTGAGGTCCTCATGCTGTAAAAAAGGCTGGGGTGAAAGACCAAGCAGAGAGACAGGGAGAGAGAGACACCCCAACCAGGTCAGCTTAGTAGTTGAGCCCAGCCTCCGGCCAACTGGCCAGATGGATGGAGGTGCGTGAATGAGCCTCACGTGGGCACAACAGGACTGCTCAACCAGACACCAAATGATGACAAAGAATGAATCATCATCGTTTTAAGCCACTTAATTTTGGGGTGGCCGGCCACTCGGCAACGGATAACTGACACAGAAAGTTAAATGAGGAGATAAAGCAGTGGTCCAAGAATCAGAAAACGTGGAGTCTTTTCGGGGCGCTGTTCTCTGCCTCAGGTTCTTCAGGTGCAGAAAGAGGACGTTCGAGTGGATAATGTCGAATGGGCCTTCTAGCTTTCCTGTGTGTTTAATGCAAAAGGAATGTGCTCCCCGTAAAAAGTCCTGTTATTCTGGCACCCCTGTGAACCCAAGCTGCAGGCCTTGAGCTTACCATATATCTTGCAGGTGAAAAAAGAGAGCTGCACTTGGGAATTTGCAAATCTGGCTCCCAGTCCTCTAGGTTGACTTAGCCCAGATGTTAGAATGGAAGGATCTGAGCCTGGAGTGTGATTCTTTGCAAAATAAGATGCGAGGTGACGGCCCACGGGTCACGGACTCTTCGCCTCCTCACTTCCCTCACGTCTCCCGGCTCAATGGGTCTGTCAGCGGCAGCGTGACCCGAGCTTTCTGAGCGACAGGGTTTGTGTTTACAAGGCATGGGGACAGACGAGCAACAAAAATCACCCCAATTCCAAGCCAAGCTTTCTCGCTGTCCAGGAGGAACAGGAGTGTGGGATCACATACTTTATTTGTTTGTGGTTCTTTTAAGTGATGTCCAGAGACCCACATTTCATGCTTGCTTGAAAGTGCATACGTAATGGGGGAAGCTGTTACACAGCAGTTTGCCTTCACCCCAGTTATTTACTTATTTAGTTATATGTCAGCGTGCAGTTCATTGAGTCGTAATTCTTTACGGTGCCCCAAGATGACCAGCATTTGAGGGTGTCAGAAAGAAATCTGCATCTCATGTTTATAACTATTTCCCTAGATATCATATTTGGTTGCTTATATTTCAATGACACAGGTTTTTTGTTTGTTTGTTCAAAAGCTTTCTTTTATGGTTAATCTGATGTACCAAAAAAAGAGGGAGAAAAAAAAATGTCCATTTCAGAGGGAAGAAAAAAAATACATCATCCCCAAATAAACTGAACCAAATTCCTTGAAAGAGCTGAAAACTACGTTGAGCTGTGCAGATTCTACAAGGTGGGGCAAAAGCCCTAATTCACAATCACTGCTCTTTATTGCAAAGGTCTAAGCTCATGAAGAAAAGTTTAGTTTAATTATGATGGAAAAATCAAATAAGCTCAAACACAAAACACATTGTTGCTATTTTGCATCGTGTATGCTGGCAACAGAAAAAAAATATCATTTTTAAGGAAAAATAAAATTCTAAATCAAGTGTAAACAAACCAGAAAGCTTGATGAAGATAGCACCTCAAAGAGATGCTGTCCTGGTCACTTTTCTATGAGACCTGACAACTGCAATTGACGAGCAACATCTTTTCTAGCTTATAAAATGTCCCCAAAGTGTTCAAGCAGTGCCAATGCTCTGACTCTGGTCACAGTACCCACAAGGCCTTCACTCAAAGGAGGCATTTTTCTTTGACTTCCTGGAGGTTTTTCTGTGCAACGCTGAAGGCAGAGGCAAGGACGGCTCTGCACGTTTTACGTAGCAGGAAATGGACAGCTTGAAAGCTGTCCTCTGGGTCACCTCTCCTGTTTAGCTCTGTGATCTGTAGCTGGCAGAAGAGGGGCTACAAGAGAAGCTGAGAGTGGGGAATGCTCCCCCTTTTGGACTGTAAGAAAGTTGAGTTACACTCAGGACCCGGAGCCTCCTCCATTTTGCTCCCAGGAAAATGCCCACTGCAGACCTGAGCAATCATCTGGAAGATTCTGCAAAGGTGTGGTCACCTCCGTGGCTGCATTCTCACACTCATTTTTATCACCATCACTAGCAATCAGTTGTAAGAGATAAAAGTTTATTTGGCAACCCAGTCAGCATTTTAACGGTTGTTTAAGCGAATGGCTCCCTCTTCTCTCATTTTAGCCAGAGATTTACACCCCTTCCAAACTGGCCCTGGTCTTATTTGTGTAACGGCACCAGAGAGCGGCTTGAGGTTGCCTCTTACAATAACAAGCTCTATTTAGGCCTTGTGGGGCTGGGCCCGGGCCGTTAACACAACTGAGATCAAAACAAGCACCTGAAAAGTGGAGCACGCAGAGCAAAGAGGTTTTACCAAGACTGTTCCTCCTTTAAATAAGACAACTTGAGCATTCTGCTCGATCGTTTGGACTTCAGCACTATGTGTGATCTCATAGGACCTCTATGTACCCTGGGTTCTGAATTGTTTCAGGCACAAAGTTCCCTGAAATATGGGCACGACTTTAATACAAAGCACATACTTTTAGTGACACAAGAAACTGACAGAAACACTTTTGCTGCCTTTGCTGTTTATCCTGTTAGAAAAAGCATTATAAAATACACTTCGATGTTAAAAGAAACCCCTCTACCAATTCCAGGCATTGTACCGTAATACACCAACATGCACATTCATATATATATATATATATATACACATATATATATGTATGTATATATATATATATATACACACACACACACACACACACACTATATATATACACACACACACGTGTATATATATATATACACACACACACGTGTGTGTGTGTGTGTTTTAAGAAATTTAACAACATAAGGAGTTATCAACCATTATTCCTTTCCCATATCAACATTCTTAACCTTTCAAAAATCTACCTGGAGGTCTGTAAGGCTCAGTAATGCTATGCAGAAATTCACAATGGAGCTTAAAGTATACTTAGCTTCCTTATCATTTCAAATGGCAAAGGTTAACTGAATGGATATCTCAGATAGGAACATGAAATATATTTCAATGTCATCTAGAAAAGTAAAATACCAGTATACCTCTTTCTATAAAAGAAGTTACAAAGCTTTCTCCACAAGCTGTTAAATGGCGCCCCCTTCCTGTCAGTGATAAATTTGGTCAAGGAGCAAAAAAACAAAACAAAAAAAAATCACATTGCCTTTTAGCAATCTCAAATGGTTAGATTTGTAAGAATCCTGTAGAGATCTTCTCACATAGACCCTCCATCAGACATGTACAATAAAATAAGATACAGAGAGGGTAAGACTCTTAACAACATTTAGTGAATCATTTAAAAATATTTTCAGTAGGTACTGTGTTAACAAACAAGGTCCTCATTCTCAGCGAACTCATAATCTCATAGAGGAGACATAAAACTGAACCCAGTATTGCAAGACAGGTCAGGAAGTGCTTTATTTGAGATGTGTCCCCAGTGCTATCATAGACGTGGTAAGTTTACCCAAGAAGTTTAAGGAGGGTTTCCCAGAGAGGATGGCAAGCAAGTCAGATAAGGACAGTTTAATGTTGACCACACATGAAAAGTAGTGACAGGAGATCGGACAACTTAAAGGTAATTTCAAATTATGTGAAGTGTGAAAGAGTGTGTTAGGATAAGGACCAAGACTTCAGGGTGGCAGGTGCATACGATCAATGTGGACAAATTAAAGAGGAAGGAGCTGAATTTATTCTAAAGGCCTATGTGCCAAGCAGAAGGGCTTAGCCTTCAATGGGATGGTGACAGGAGCCACAGAAAGGTTGTCAATCGGTTATGTTTCAGTGTTGTCACCTCATTACCTTTAACAACCAGCTCAGTTAAGTATCTATCCTACAGTCTTGCAGGGTGCCAGTATTTGCGTAGGCATCTTCTTTGCTCAACTTGCCATAATATGAATGTGCTATAAATCCACAACACAGACATGCAGAGGGTAGACTTCAATCTGTTGTTATATTGAGCTTTTGTAAAAAAACAGTGAAAACAGTACATACTGTGCTACTTTGGGTAATAAAGAAAGGAGCCTAAGAAAATACACTGAAATCTGATTGTTTTTGCATGAAGAAATATGGGAAGGGTCAACATAAACAGTCTCACTGTTTACCTAATGAAGGTAGAAGTAGGAATGAAGTGGTGACATTTCTCTAATTATGTAATATCGTAGAGCACGAACTTAATGTTCTACAAATTAAAAAATAACATTTAAAAAAGATGTTGGGAAAAACCTCAAACTCAAT
Source organism: Lyroderma lyra (assembly GCA_004026885.1). Taxonomy (NCBI): domain Eukaryota; kingdom Metazoa; phylum Chordata; class Mammalia; order Chiroptera; family Megadermatidae; genus Lyroderma; species Lyroderma lyra. Next base: position 71,143 of record PVJL010007492.1, on the reverse strand, counting down.
GCAAAAATGAAACAAATAAATCCACTGTATTTAAAATGAAAAATATATTCACATTGAAGGAGAAAATAACTGATCTAATGCCAGTATTGTAGTCCATAGTACTAAGATATATAACTGCAGTTTGGAGGGAATGATCTGCAAATAAACCTTGAACTCCTCAGAGTAGGGTTTCCTTTTTTCTTTTTTTCGTAATATTTTGGGTTGAGCAATTCTAAAACTAATTTTTATGTGTTGTAGAATTGAGTAAATGTGTTGATGTATGGGGAGCAAAAGTTTTCCCTATATAAGGTTAAATATGGAAAAACAGGGAAAGCAAGGGAGAATCAAGTGGGGTTGGATTGGAATCTGGAGCTTTCAGTATGAATCAGTGATTTCAAAAGATATATATAATCTTTACCCTAATCCTTAGAAGCACTCCCCCACCCCTACCCCAAGCAATGACCACATCTAACACCCAGATCTTGCGTCTCGATACCATTCTTTGATTGAAGGGAAAACGATCCTTGGAGAAATGACTAGTTCTAGGGCTAGATGGATAAAAGTACAAGATAAGCTTGAAAATATCTTACTATACCAAACAGTGAAAAAATTCTCAAAAGAAGGCAGAGAGAATGTCAAAAGGACATAAGACCCAGCTCAAAGGATCGTCCACTGGCATCCAAATAAAAAAGATAATGGCTTGTAACTTATTGATTAAAATATAAATTCATAAATATATACTGAAATTGATCGATAATATAAGATGTATAAATAGATAGATAGATAGACAGACTGCAGGGGTGTCCAATCTTTTGGCTTTCCTGGGCCACATTGAAAAGAAGAATTGTCTTGAGCCATTAATGATAGCTGATGAGCTAAAAAAAAAAAAAGTTGCAAAACATTCTCGTAACATATTAAGAAAGTTTACCAATTTGTGTTGAACTGCATTCAAAGCCATCCTGGGCTGCATGCAGCCCTGCAGGTTGGACAAGCTTGAGATAGACAGATAAAAAATAGATAAGAAAATGGGGTTTTTTTCTTATAATAGAATGCTAACTGATGAATGGAAAATAACTGGTGAAATCATCATGGTAAATATTGGTTTAGGTAAGAAATATTAATGAGCTCTAAGTCTAGGAGAGAAAGCTTAGTAACCTCCAGGGGAACATCGTAACTATAAGGACAGACATTGAACAACCTTTTGACCAGTGATCAAAATTAGCATCAACAATGAGAACAGGCACACTTTGCAGGTTTCTGGGTGTGATATCCTGTGAAGGCCACAACCCACTTCTGTGGTATTCCCACCAGGGATGCATAACCAGAATATAATAATGAGAAAACAGACAAATCCCGACTGAAGAACGTTCTACAACAGCATTATTCTGTCATCTTCAAAAATATCAATCACATGAATGGCTTAGCAAGGCCAAGGAACCGTTATAGATTAAAGGACACTAAAGAGACATGGCAACTAAATGTAATATGTCACCCTGTACTTAATCCTGTAAAGAAAAAATGCTAGTAAGGGCATGACTGGGACAACTGACAAAATGAATACACAATGCAGGCTCAACAAACATTTCTAAATTTGATAACTGTTCAGTGGTAATACAAGAGTTGTCCGGAAAGTAGCCAGCCATGTAGTATAAAAATTAAAGCCATTTATGGCTGGATTTTTTCTAGACAGCCTCATATAACAGAGTATCATTTTTCTTAGAAAATACATGAAAAAGTCTTAAGGCATAATAGAACGTGATGTATATAAACAACTCTCAAATGGTTAAAAAAATTACTAAATGTGGACACACGCACACACACACACACATAAAGGGAGACTGCAGTGAAACAAATACAGTAAAACATTAAAAACTGGTAAATCTTGATAAATGCTATACAAAAAAATGTAGTACTATTTTAGCAGATTTTCTGTTAAAGTTATTTCAAAATGAAAAGTTAAAACAAACAAACAGAGCCATACAAGATGAATGACCAAGTAATGATGTGCACAACATGTCCCACAGTTATTTTAATTAACCACGTGCCAACCAGCCACAGCCACAGCCAGGGGATAAAATGTGTGTACCTCACCAAAATCTCCCTCAACCAAACGCCATAAGGATCGCCCAGGTGGCCGTGATAACTATAATGCCACAGGGTCTTGGCAACATTAAGAAAAGCCCAGACATCCAGAAGGCTCTAATCAGGGTCCCTTACGACGCCTTTGGCCAGGTCATCCCCACACAGCTACCTTTTAGATGCAGTGTATCTAATTCATTTGAGAAGGAATTCTCTTCCACCCTGGTAATGAATGCAATCTGAGACCTTACAAAGCGAAGACCAAGAAGGGTGTGGTGCTATCGTAGGCTCTATTCACAGGACAAATAGTTTCAACAATCCCTTGACACAGTTTAAAGAGGCCACGTGGTGAGCAGATAGAGGTCTGGGCTTAAAGTTCAAGCACAGAAGAAGTGTTACAACTGTGATATCACTAATATTGAATACCTGAGTCCTAAATTTTATTAATTGCTAAATGGCCCACTTTCATTTAATGCTTTCCAATTTGTGGAGCACTTTCAGGCATAGTCTCTCCATAGTAATAATACTGTCGATAGTTTAAAAAAAAAAAAACAACTGTTATCCTGAAGTGCTTACTCTGCCATGCGCCTTTATTAAGTGTTTTACATATGAGGGCTGTCTGGGAAAAAAACTCAGCCATAAAGGCCTCTAGTTTTCATATTGCACTGCTGGATACTTTCTGGACAGCCCTTGTATATCTCATTTAAGCATTAAGATAGTGCTATAAAGTAATTATTATCATTCTTGTTTTCTGTGAAGTTCAGGTAGGGTAAGTAACTTGCTGACATATCATCGATAGTAGCAATGCCAAGAGTCAAAGACGAGACTAACATTAAAATCCTGCCCCTTAATCACAATTATCCCTATAATGTCTTTTATGAGTATTATCCCTGTTCAAATAAAGGAACTGAGGCCTGAAAAGTTAAAGGACTGTGTAAGTTTGGAATAGCCAAGTTCAGGTAATGTGACTTCAAATTCGGCACAGTTCTCACTCTGGATGCTACAAGGATCACATAAAACAATGGGTAGAAAGTACTTCATAAATCACGAAATTTATGGTTATATGAGGATTAAATATCATTATTACCTTTTAAAAACTTCCCTACCTTTGTTCGCAAACTTATTATGTACCCCAATATTAATCACAGTGCTCTTCACGGTGGCCAAGTCATGGAAACAACCAAAGTGCCCTTCGACAGATGACTGGATAAGGAAGCTGTGGTACATGTACACGATGGAGTATTACTCAGCTGTAAGATGAAACACTGCCATTTGGGACAAAGTGGATGGACCCTGAGATCATCATGCTGAGCAAAATAATCCAGACAGAAAAAACAGGAACCATGTGACTTCACTCATATGTGGGATATAAAACTGAAAGCAACAAAGGAACAAAAACTCATGGACACAGTCAACAGTTCAGTGGTTACCTGAGGACAAGGGGGGAGGGGTGGGGGAAGACAGAGGGGGTGGGAGTGGAGGGGGTGGGAGAGGAGGGATGGGGAGCCAAATACATGGTGATGGAAGGAGCACTGACTCTGGGTGGTGAACACACAATGCAGCACGTAGATGATGCGCTGCAGAGTTGTACATATGGAACCTCTATAATTTTTGCCAACCAATATCACCCCAATAAATTTAACAATAAAAAAAAACTTCCCTAGTGCATCATGAAACAAGCTGCATCAAGAATTAAACAGGGAGCTGAGACACAGTGGAAATGAGTTGGGCAATTTCTTACAAAGTTAAACATACACTTACCATTTGACCTTTCAATCCACCCCTAGGTATTTACCCAAGAGAAATGAAAATAAATGTTCACATAAAAATCAAAATGGGAAAGTTTATGGCGGCTTTATTCATAATTGCCCCAAACTGGAAACAACCCAAATACCCTTCAACTGGTGAATGAATAAACAAACTGGGACATCCATGGAGTGGAATAGTATTCAGCAATAAAATGAAATGAATTATTACTGATGTACATAACAAACATGGATGAATCACAAAGCCATGATGCTAAACGAAAGAAGTCACATTAAAAAAAAAAAAAACCTATATACTGTATGTTTCCATTTTTATGATATTCTAGAAAAGCAAAACTACAAAAATGTAAAACAGTAGTGGCAGCCAGAGGCTCGGTATGGAGAAAGTATACTGACCACAAAGGAGCATGAGAACACGTGTCCCGGTGATGTGTTTTCTACTGTCATTGTGCTCACGGTTACACAACTGTATGCATTTCCTTAAACATCGGTGTACTCTACTCAGAAGAAGGGTCAATATTATTAGATGCAACTTTTCCTCCAATAAATTTGACTCAAAATAAAATATTAAAAATGGAACCTAAGATTCTTTAAGAATTGGCGTCCCTCTGGCCTCCTGGGAACACCTTTCCGGAAGATGTCAGTGCCCTGGAGACTGCCCATCAAGATTTTCCCAGGAAAGTCACATACACTCAGATCTTACCGAGATGCATCTCCACGTAGCATTGTTGCTATTCCGTGGCTTACTCTCACTTTTCCATTCATTGTAATTCAGTAATGTAGCGCTATCAAAAATGCCACCTATGATGAGTCACCCACCTGGACTGGGCCCGAGGCCAGCTCACCTGCTGTGTTCCTTGCTCTGCGAACCCCCCTGTGCCTCCCCAGCACCAGGGACTCCGGACCCTCCCTGCAGCGCTGCTTCCTGCTTCCGGGCCCCAGGCAGCTCTGCCTCTGTGCCTGACTCAGCCTACGTCCGTCCACACATCGCTCCAGCTCAGTCTGCTCTTGATTCTGTTCTTCCTCTATGCTATCGCTGGGGGTGGCCAGCAGCCTCTTGCTTGGGGGGACGGGTGTGGACCCTACTAGTGGCCAGTGACGTCAATTTGCCTTCCGGCTCCTGCATAGAAGGTAGGTTTTCCTGCCTAGGTGACTTCTTCGTAGTTAAGTGGAGCCATGTGACCGCGGGCCAGAGCCTGCTAGAATTGTCACGTGCCGCCTGGCGCTGAGAAGACAAAGCCTGAAATAGAAATGGATTTGTTTCCCGGCTTCCCAATGTGGAAGTCCCATGTTAAGATGGTAAAGATCACAATGTTCTCAGTCACAGGGGTACCACTAGGAAGATGGCTTTTGTGGAATCATCCGGGCCTTTAGTGAACTTAGTGTGCGGGCAGAACAAACTTCCCTGTGACAAGCTGTTGCGAGTTGGAGGTTGTTTTTTGCTGTACTGTAACTGAGACTGTTTTGACCGATGAAAGTAGACGGCATAGAAACATGGTAGGTTAGAACCCAATCCATGGAAGACAGCCCCGAGAAAGGGGTAAGGAAATACCTTACATGCCACCTGAGACACGCCCAGCATTCTCAGTAAATGCCTATTGATCTCAATAAATGCCTATTGATTTGCTTCGGCCACACGGCTGGTTGGTGTGAAGCAGCAACCTACACTTTAATACCACAGACAACAGTAACTTGAGATCATTTTTAATTTAGCTTTCCATCTCCATCTCTTGAAATAATGGGAACATACCTAGAATGAATAGTGTTTGGAAATCAGCTATTCTTTTGAATTATATTTCCTTTTCAGCAGATTAGATATTTACAAGCCCACGTAGTGCTTCTTTAGATAAAGTGATGCTAGAGGGCCTTCTGATGACACATTATTTGACCAAAAGCCCACTCGTGTTAATTGTACCCTAAACACATGTGCATGCACACACGTGCGTGCACACGCACAGGGAGTATTTTGTGTCTAAAATAACTGTTTTATTATGTTTTATTTTAGGAAGGTCCTGGGCTTAGAAGCTAGGTGAATAAAAATAGAAGAGAGCTCAAGTGGATAGAATACTTGCTATGAAGTCAGAAAATAGGGGTGAGAACTGCTGATCCTGCATGTATGGTCTTGAGAATTCCAAATCCCGCCCTGAAATACAGACACAATACCGTCTTACCTACTTAGTTCATGGAATTGTTGTGAAATACTAATGAAATCATTATACTCAATATCGTTTACGATTTGTATATTCCATGGGGGGAAGAATCCTAGTTTTTGCTATCTCTCTTGCAATAAAAGCAAATGTTCCACTTAGGCTAACAAATAGTTTCTCTTCACGACAGCATTTTCTATTCTGATTTCTGGATTTTCTAATTTCTCATCTGGGAGGGCAAACAAAACGTTTTTAGTGCAGCTCTCCATCGGTGCACTGACTTCTCGGGTCACTACTAACCTGTTCGGAGCTTGAGCTATCTTCAACTTGTCACTCCGGGCACAGGTCTTGGAGTTTTCCCTTCTCTTCCAGGTGGTGTCGACACGCCTGACCCTGCTCCTTCTCTCCCGCCCATGTGGGTTTTCATCAGCCAAAGCGGGAAGTCAGATGGGACTGACTGCCCTCCCCGTGGACAGACCACTGGGGCTGTGGAGGCCTCCTGGAGGCAGGAGGATGGGAAGGAAACGGGGGGAGTGTGGGCGAATGCATGTTGATAGCACCGGAGGCGGGAAAGCTGGTCTGGAAATCGTTCCCCTCGGCCTGAATAATGTCCACAGTATCTCCGTGCTCCTGACACCGCTGGACTTCTTCCTCTGCCACCTGGGGGGAAACGATTGTGTTCAGACCAGCCTTCGCTCCGCAAACCGCTTTTCTGCAGCCTTGTAATCACAGTCCCCGACTGCGGCTTTCTGCCAGCGCCGTGGGCCGCAGGGGCGATGCCTCTACCGTGCCGGAGCGCCCAGTGAACTGCAGCCCCGGCCCTCGTGGCATAAATTGGGAACAGAGAAACCAGTCTTACTCTAACTAGGGCCTGGAGCACCGCGAGGAGAGCCAGGCGGCCTGCGTTGGCAAAGGCTGTGTCTCAGCCCGGGAACGGGGACCTCCCGGCGGTCATCGGGCCGCGCGGTTTGTGTCCCCTAGAAGCGGGGCGCTGGGAGGCACATGGCTGCCTGTTTGCAGTGGCTCTGCTCCCAGACCGTGGCAGTGCCCTTGCTGTGTTTTTGGCAGGTCCAGAAGGGTAGCGGGAGAAGGCTGGGGCTCGTGTTCCAATTGGCAGGCTGACTGCTTTCCTCCCAGCTCACTGTTCCCAGGGTCTGAGGGGCACGTGGCCCAGGTCCCGGCAACTCACAGGACGGCCTCGTGGGGCTCTCTGGAAACTTCCCATTATGCCCCGACGTAAAAGGTATGGGGTATCCCTACATTTTAAGGGAGACACTGACTTTTCTATTCCTCTCTGCGTGCACAGAAGCAAATCTAGCACGACTCAGCCTGACACGGTCCATCAGTCACAAACGAGTGACGCCAACGCCGCAGTGGGGGCGCGGCAGCCATGCCCCTCCCGCTCCTGCTCTGGGGCCTGTGCTCTGAGCTGCACACAAACGCACAGCTCCGTTTTCGTTGCTTGGCCCTGGGCCCCTTCTTTCCGGCACTCGGTTTCAAAAACATCACAAGCCACGCAGGTGGTTTTTGTTGCACCACAGCTCGTATTCTTGACAGGCCCTACGTCTGCACATTAATACTCCTTGATGCCTCCAGCCTGAAACTTTCCCAGACACACTGGCCTAAGAATCTCAGAAGCCACGCATGAGGCGGACTAACTACATAGGAATTCCTTCCCAGGTCTGAGGGTTGCGGGGTGGGTAGCGGGGGGCTGTCCACAGTGTTTTAAACAAGAGAAGCTTCATGGCCACTTAGCTCCGAATTTCAAGGCATAGTACTACATTAGAAACCCACTCACCCTTCGGGGCCATGAGTGTGGTGGCCAGGGTCCTGGGGCAAATCCAAGTTACTATAATCATGAGTTATCACCATTGCCACAATTGCAATCACATGATTAATGTTTACTGAATACACAAACAAATAACAGAAACAATAGTAGTTAACATTTCTGGGGTCTTTCCCATTGGTGAGGCATTGGTCTAGCTTAGACAATTCCTTGCTAATGCTCACAATTACACATTTTATAGATAAGAAAACTAACTAATGAAATAAATAATCTGACCAAGGCCACACAGTTGGATCACTGGTAGAACAGGCTAAATCACAGGCTCCAAAACTCAGGCTAATTCCATTTAATTACACAGTTTAAATAAAAAGCAGGGTGTGGGGCGTGACAAAGAGGCTAAGAGCCTTGAGAATAAACTGCAGAGGAATTGAGTTCCGTTCGGCAGTCTGTCTCAATAAGGAGCTATTGGAACACGTCACTGGCTAGGAGAAATGCTTTTCTCATTTTACTAGCATGCAGTGAAAAAGAATGGGGTGCAGTGGTTTGGACTCAGTGAAAAAGATGTTTCCCAGATTTAACAGAAATGAAGATTAGAAAGAAAGGGAAAAAATGGAAAAAAAAAAAAGAGAGAGAGAGAGATCCATCTCCCAGGAAGGCTGTAAAGAAGAGAACAGCGTCACCCCTGAGGACCCTAAATAGATGAGCTGAGTGACCATGAATAAATCAGAGCTCTTAGAGACGGCAGCCAATAAAAAGAAACGCTGCAGAAGTAGCCTCTAAGTGTCCATTCCCTTCCACCCTTCTGAAATAACAGGGATTGTATGTAACGCTGTAGACGTTATCTATAATGACTCCAAAATGTTGTTTCTCTAAATCCAGAATTTTTATTTTGAGGCTCACCCTGAGAAATCTGGCAGTTGTGAAAGTTGTCAGGAAAGTGGAAGGGGGAGAACAACATCAGGAAATATGGTGGGTCAAGACGGGGTTCAGGCCATCCGCTGGGGCCCAAAATCAAGTTGGAGGAGAGTTAGCAGGGGTAGAGGGAGCCCTGTTGATTGTCTGCTGGAGAAAAGTGGCTGAGGCCTGAGCCAGAGAGGGCTTCTCAGAGCGGGAGGCTGGAGGGCTGCCTAGGTCCCAAGTGCATGACTAACTCATGACTTATGGAGAGCCTGACATGTCTGACCTTGGAATGATGAAGGATCTCACTGGAACTGACCACAGCCCCTTTGCTGGGATTCATCTCGTGCCCTGAGGAAAGGCTCCATCATTCCCCCAGTCTGATTTGGGTAGGAACAATATCTGTGGGTCTCAACCACAGGGACAGGTCTGGGAACAGTCTCAAAACACACATCTTAAATCTCTTCCACTTGATTATCTCGTTTTGATTCCATTCACTGTCCATGTAGATGGCTGAGAATAGGAAATCAGAGGGAGGTTGGATTCTGGGAAGTCCAACATTCTAAAACACGTAGTCATAGAACTGAATTTGATATTTCTGGACTTAATTGGAGACACCTGAATACAGACGTGATCAGGCTAACACATACTGATGATTAGCTACATTCAAGATTTCTATTGATATATTTTCACATTTTAATGGAAAAGTTAGCCATATTGTTAGTATTAATGTTAGTTGAATATCTCACTGGACATTCAATAACAAACTGCTATGTGCAAAGAAGAAGGTGTGAACTATGCAGGAAGGTTGAAGCAAAACAAACGAATTCTACCCCATTTTACTGGGAGTTTCAACCTAATTGAGAACAAACTGAAATGAATTTCACTATGTTTTACAGGTGATGGTCTTGGGCCAGAAGCATGAATTAGTAGTATAAGAATGGAGAATAGGGAGAAAGTGTCTAAGTGTTCTTAATGGACAATTAACCTCCCGCAGCTCCTCTCTTTAACTTGCACAAGGAACCTGAAGGAAGACAAACTTGTTCAACTTCCAGAATACAGAGTTCTTTTATCCTAGATAACTTGAGATCCCAACTAAAAAATCTGTACAGGGTGGAAGGGGTAGAATAACATGGAGGGGGTCTGCTCCCAGGTGGGAAGTCCATTGGGAGACTCTAGCATAAAGCTAATATCCCAAAGGGCTATCCTCCTTTGTAGAAGGTTGCCTGAAAAATAAACTCACTGCCAAAAATAGAAGATCAAGGAATATTTCTAGTTTCCACATTGGCACTCATAGAGGAAAAATAATCTCCCCTGAGATTTTATAACCACAACAGACCCTTCACAGGTTTGTCATCCAAATTTACGCCACCTGTGAGGTCTGAAAAATCTCAAATGGACAATTTAAGGTGGTCCTAGGTCAGTAGTGCCCCCAGGAAACTGGCAGCAGCAGACACAAATCATTTCAGGAGGAATACTAATTTAACACAGGCCACAGAGAAAGTTCCAAAGAAAATGAACAACTCACTGGAAAAAAGAAAAAAACAGAGACAAAGCACTTTTAATTGAATACAGGGGTTTTTAATCGGTCTCCTAAATATATCAGGTATTTTAATTCCCAGAGAATATACAATTATACTTCTTTGTTTGCATAAAGGAGAAGCATGAAAATATGAACGAAGAATAAGGGATATCTGTTAAATGTAAGAATGTTTTTAAGTGATGTGAATAAAATATTAGAAACAAAACTATAATAATTAAAATTTAAAATTACAAGGACAGGTTAACTCAAAGATTAATGTTGACAGGAATTAGTGACCCAGAACACAGATGCAAAACTAATATAAAAATGCAACTCAGAAGGATGGAGAGAAGAAGTATGCAAGAGAAATTAAAAGCCAGAGCCTAGGATGAGGAGAGCCAACAAAAGGCTACACTACAACATAGAGGGGAAGATAGTCTGAGACTCAGCCAATGTTTAATGGCACCATGTTTGAGAATTTTCCAGACCTACACAAGGACTCCAATGCTCAGATCCAAAAAGCCGAGCACATTTACACAAAGAATACGTGAAAAATAACTTCAAACAAAGATGTAGCATAGTTAAACTATGACCATCCAAGAAAATCAGTCCTAAGAGCAAGTAGAAAGAAAGATCACCTGAGTATCAATTAGACGGATTTCACATGACTGCATGGAGATTAGAAGACAATGCAATGTCCTGGAATGCTCTGCCTCCCAAAGAATTATTTTCAAGAAGCAGAGTAAATACTTTTTTTGGCATAATGTAATAAAAATGTGGAGTTTATCATAAATATACCTTCATTGAAGTAAATTCTAAAAGGAAAATGAGATTCAAGAAGGAATGATAAAGAAACTAGCAAGTGGGTTAATTTAAATAAATATTAACTATGTAAAAATTTAGAAGTTTAATCTGCAGAGATATTAGGCTAAAATAAAGAACTACAGTAAAGTAAAGAACTACAGTAAAGTATGGTGTAAGACAAGTTAAGTATTTTAAGGTCTTCCTACTCAAAGCAAGGTCCAGATACCAGGAGCACTGGTGACACTCAGGAGTTTGTCACAAGTGCAAAATCTTAGGCCCTACCTCAGGCCTCTTGAATCATAATCTGCACTTTAACAAGAACCTCAGGCGACCCAACTATATATTAAAATTTGAGAATCTATTCAAAGTACTTAGAATTTGTTCATTATGCATGCAAAAAAACCTAACTAGAGTAACCACTAAAAGCACAGACAAACATGGAGCATAACTTACAGAGAGAACTTAAAGAGACGGAATGGGGGGAGGCTTGAGTCAGTCCATCAGTCAGGGTAGTCTGACTATTCTATACCCTAAATCCTCATATCTCATAGGCCTAAAACAGCAAAGGATAATTTCTCATTCATCCTTTTTGATCTGCATATCCTCTTTGAGTTAAGAGCAGAACCCAGGGAATCTGACCATTTGTGTTCTGATTATTTCTTTTAGCATGGTTCTGTGGACAATAAATTCTCTTTCTGATTTTCTTATTTTGTCTTCTTTTTGTTTTTTTATTATAAAAATATATTTTTATTGTTAGACTTAGTGGGGTGACATTGGTCAGCAAGAATTACATAGGTTCCAGGTATATATTTAATTGAATACAGAATTTCAGATTTTCAGTTATTTTCTTTAAAGAAGATTGACATCTTCTTTAAATATGTCAATCTGTTATCTTTTAGTTTCCATCATTATTTCTTTTTTTATTTTAATTGCTAAATTTATTGGGGTGACATTGGTTAGTAAAAGTTACATAGATTTCAGGTGTACAATCCTACAATGCATCATCTATGTGTTACGTGTTCATCACCCAAAGTCAGTTCTCTTTTCATCACCATATATTTGAGACCCATTTTCTTCTTCTCTACCCCTTTCCCCTCCCCTCAGATAACCACTAATCACTCAAGTATTGATTGTGTCAATGAGTTTTTCCTCCTTTGTTGCTTTCAGCTTTGTGTTCCACATATGAGTGAAATCATATGGTTCTCAGTTTTTTCTGTCTGGCTTTGCATGATGGTCACCAGGTCCATCCATGTGTCATAAATGGCCCTATTTTTATCCCTTCTTATAGCTGACTGATATTCCATTGTATATATTTCACTTCTGGGTATTTACTCAAACCTTTTGAAAAACCTTAGTCTGCAAAGATACATGTAGTTCAATGTTCACAGGGCATTCATGGTGGCCAAGTCAAGAGAACAGCCAAATTGTCATTTGATAGATGACTAGATAAAGAAGCTGTGATCCATCATTATTTCTAATGAGAATTTAGCTGTTAGTTTTATTATTGCTCATTTGAAGGTAAAGTGTCTTTTTTTTTCTGACTGCTTTTAAGATTTCCTTTTTGTCTTTTGTTTTTAGTAGTTTTACTATTTGCAATTTTTCTTGAATAATGTGACTTCATGGTTTTCATCAATTTGGGGTCACTCTTTACCAATATTTCTTTAAATCTTGCATTCTTTTTTTCTCCCCTTCAAGGACTTCAGTTGTACAAGATGTCAGATCTTGGCTTCCCTGGGTCACAGCGGAAGAAGAAGAATTTTCTTGGGCCACACATAACATACACTAGCATTCATGATAGCTGATGAGTTTAAAAAATACCTGTGCATAATTTTCATAATGTTTAAAGAAACCTTACAAATTTGTGTTGGGCCCTATTCAAAGCCAGCCTGGGCTGCACGCAGTCCATGCGCCACAGGTTAGACAAGGTTGGCTCCATCAGGGTCCTAACTAGAAGTATGAGGCTTTTTTTATCAGAGGCCCATTTTCTTGATAGATTTAAATCCAATTTTTATCTCTTCAGTCCCATGAAATTGCCAAATGCTCTGCTGAACTAGCTGCCACTTCCTGCTCAACTTTTTAGGCTCTTGGCCACATGCCAAGAACAGCAAATATCTTGAGTGGAAAAGAAATGCAAAATTTTGGGTTCATCTCAATGCACTTACTTCTGTCCAGGTTCTGTCCCAACCGGGCATCCTGGCTGCCTTACTATTGCTCCAGTGGCTCCGTGGATATTTTTTTCCACTTCTCTACATGCTCTTGGTGGGACTATTGGTTTGCAAAAAGCTACTCCATCATGATTAGAAACAGGACTCCAAATTCCCATATTGAATTTAGAACCTCACTAGCACTCAGTTACTGGAGGAGGACAGGAAAATAAAAATGTATTTTGTACATACAGAATATTTAGTGCCCTCCAACATTTGGCAAGAATAAATAAAGAAAGTACATGTACTCTTGCAAAATTTAAAAAAAGGAAAAAAACCCCAGCAGGTGCCATGTGCTTTTCTATGGGCTGTGCATGCATTATTTCATTTGTCATTCATAATAATAACACTCTGAGATATTTGTATCATCTCTATCTGATGATGAGAAAAATAAGGCCTACAAAGTGTAAGTAACTTGCATCATGGCATATACACAGTGGAACCTGTAAGGTGAACTCCAGTAGTGCATTGCTTCTCAATTCAAAAGTACAAAGAAATGAGGATGAACAGAAGAAATAAGGAAATGGGAAAGAATTAAGGTCTATTAAACATTGACACTAGGAAGCATATTTTTTAAAAGACAAAATTTGAGTGACAAAATTACATCTTTTTCTGACTCCAGTCATTCCATTTGATCCTACCACAGAAAATATTTAAATAATCATAATCTTATAGATTCGTTTGCGGGGGGAAGCTAAATATAAGGTGATGGAAAGAGAAGTCACATTAGGTGGTGAACTTATTATACATCAAGTTGACAATGCACTGTAGAATTGTATGCCTGAAACCTATGTAATCCTTGCTAACAGATGTCACCCCAATAAGTCTAACAATAAAAATGAATTAAAAATAAAAAAATAAAATAAAAAAATAAAAAAATAAATTAATAAATAATAAATAAATAAATACAAAAAAAAAACAACAACAACAACAAAAAAAACCCTGTTATTGCCACAGAACCATAGGCAACATTGGTTCAGTGTTTCGTTTTGTTTTTTCTATTGGGCACAGTGCTAAGCACTTTACACAGATTGGCCAACTTAGTCCTCACAGTTGCTTATGAAAGAGGTACCATTATTATCCTCAACTGCAAATGGGAAATTGGAAGTCTTGACAGGCAAAATACCCTTCTCGAGATTGCATAGTGAGTAAGTAAGTGATGAAGTGCAGTTTGAACTCTAGGAGCTCACTTCTATAATAACTAGGCTCCCTCCCACAGAAAGAAGTAAGAATAAAATGCTTAATAAAAATTAGAAAGGGAAGGGAAGAGGAGGCGGGAAGTAGTGTAAGAATGCTAAGTTCCTCGTCTTTGAAGGAAGAGAATCCAGAGTTATTGTTTCAAGATCATTTTAGAAGTAGAAATACAAGCATGTCATTTAAAATTACAATGATAACAACCAGGGAAGGTAAAATCAGAAACTATTTAAAAGTTGTTGCCTCTTGAGTGTGGGAAGGGGGAGAAGGGTAGAAAAATGGGAGAAAGGCTTTATCTTTTCACTTTGTATCTTTGTCATTGTTTTCACACTTCGTACACATTACAAATAGAAAATTACCTATATATGAAAAGATAAATTATGCTATATTAATGTTGGGGGGGTTATAGTCCACTGAGAGCATATGTTCTTGACTGCTCTTGGCCACATGGCAAACAGTAATAGCCCTCCTGGTGCAGAAAGACTGTAATAATAGCTGGTGTCACCTGGGGAAGAGGCTCCGGAAGTCTTTCTCATTCTAGCTGTGCAGTGTGAAGAGCCCACGAGTCCCCAAGAAATAAGTCATATGGAACCATATTAGCTTTATCCATTATAAAGGCCTTAAATTTTTCACTCCTTTTTTCTTATTTCTAATTGGTTTGGACCTTGGGTAGAAAGAGTTTTGCTTTTCTTAGGCATCCCTAGGCACAGTCTAGCAAATTTAACAAGAAAAACAATAAAGCGTGAAGTGGGAGTAGAGGAACAGCAGTGAGTCACTTTATAATTCCGTAGCCTACCTAAAATATCATCGGATGTTCAGGAAAATTCAGCACCTTTCTTGGACTCAAACACACCAGTTCTGGGTGAAGTAAAAGCAAATTTGGAATTTGAAAACGGCCAAGCTTTTATTTCAATCATTTTTAGTCATGCCATATCTCTTGGTTTAAATTACACTTAGAATAAAATGCAAACAGTGTTTCACTTACTGCTATGCAAAGTTTAACCTTCGCAGGAGAAGGTCACAGGATTATTACGCACTAAGCTGTGTTCGGGGGGAGCTTGCAAAGACATGACAACTCTTCTTGCGATGCTTGCTAAGTTCCAGCATCAGTCACAGCTTCATGCATCCCTGTCACAGAAGCGAGTTGTCGTCATTGTCCAAAGGCTATTTCCCAGGAGAAAGGAAGAAAAACACTACCTTGGGGTCCCTTAGGTCCCAAAGCAAAGAGCACTTGGCACTCCGGTTGTTTTTCTTGAACATTTGCTCCTCTTTCCACATTTCCCACTCTTTGCCAAGGTGCTGAGAAATGGCAAAGCTGGGACGGGCCAGCTCCAAGCAATCTAGCCTGACAGCCCAGAACCTACGCTTAGGATGTGCATTTCACCCAACAGCTGTTTCTGCTTCACTCTAATTTGTTCAGGATTTGGTTGGGACCCTAGAGTTCACCTTCTGCAAAATATTTGTTAATTTTTGTTTTTAGCTGAGAAAATACCTTTTCCCCTCCCCAAATGAGAACAATTTGCTTTGGGATTGAAGATGGATTTGTATTATAGTTGCAGTGGAGATTTGTTCAATTGCTTCATAGCCACATTCCCAATATTCACTAATTCCTTTTAACAAGAAAATGGTAAACAGGTGGAGTTGAAATCATAGATAAATAAAGAGTCCTCTCCAATCCATTCAGTTGGGTCTTTGTAAAAGGAATTCTACCCAGCTGGCAGTGAACATGTTTAAACAAATGGAGCATTTTTTTTAAACCAGCATTGAGAATGGTAGACATGATAACATGCTCATGAAATCTACTCAGTAGACAAAGTTTCAAAACAATCAGTATCACTGCGCTAATGGCCAAAACTACTTTCCAGATATCACCATCATCACTTAGAAACATTCCTTTCATTAAACCACCTCACCTTATTTGCTTTGGTCTTATAACAAAACCCTAAACGTTGTTGGTGGCAACAATTGTAGGCTTGAGAATTGTAAGTAATTTATATTTTCCCACCGAGAGCAACGGTGTGTGTATGCCCAGCAAAGCCATTTATCTGACACCAATTTTCCTCAAAGGTATAAAATTTCTTTCCTGAAAAGTATATATGTTTTTCTATATTCTGAAGAAAATAATATAACTAGACTCTTGTTAAAGAAGATCCCAGGCAGCTTATCGGTCCTAAAAACTATCCATTGAGTCCCACAGAGGCATGAGACTAAGTTGCAAGACCATCACATCTGCCTATCACTGCATTCAGGGTCAGGCTGCTACTTGCAAAGGGCAGTCTAACTCTTCTTTTAGATCACCCACTATTTTACGAGCAGACACAAACACATCCAAACATACACATAAACCCACAATTTTATCATAGCTGCTTTCTTCCTTGTCTCGTGTTTAGCCCTAACAGTGCTTGTTCTCTTTTTGTTCAACTTCCTTCTTTGAGACGTACGTTTTTTAAATATCTAGGACAAGATTCAAATTTTTACTAGCAGTGAAACAAGTTTAAGTATAGCTTTATTATAAAACAAAACAAAACAAAAAAATCATGCTCTAATGAAATTGTCCATTATTCTATTCACCCTATCAAATGCCTTACTAATTTGCTTCCTGAAGACCTTGAGATCGCTACTTTCAACATTTTGGACCTGGGCTCACAGTAAAAACTATACTTTATGTGACTTTATTCTGCCCTTAAAACTGAAAGCAACATTTTATGAAATCATACCTCTCTATACTCTCTGTGATGTCACCCCCGTATTTTTTATTCCACCCCATTCTGTTCGACTTTTTGTCTTACACAAATGCTGGTAAGAACACACAGTTTGAAATATCCTGCCAGGTAGGACCTTATCTTTGCCTCTACATCTCCTAGATTAAACATTAAGTCACCCAACCTTTCCCAATATACTTTCTCACCAGACCCTAAAGGACCTACTGCCAACGATACTGGGCTGAGAGGCAGGATTTTATGGGGCATCTCTGTTTCTTTGACCTCATATTTCTAACCTGGTGTCCTGAAGCCAGTCACGTCCATCTTCAGTCCCACTTAGCATGGTCAAGCTCTACCCCTCCCTACCTGATACTAATCATGCAATGTCTTGTAATCCCTGCTAATGCATACTTTCCATTGAATAGGGAAGTATAATTTGTTTTAAATTTGCCTTTCTTGCCCTCTTACTTCTCTTCTAACAGTCTTATTCATTCAGGAGGTACTGAGTATGTCAAATGAAAAAAATCAAAATCCCAAAACAAACAAACAAACAAAAAATTCACTTAAGGATCCTTTAAAAGTGATACCAATGCATCTGAACTATATCAATGCATCTCTAATTTGTATCTTAATTGAATATTATCTAATTCGGTCTGTTCCCACAAATCCAATTTGACAAACAATTTGTGAGATTTCGTTTCCAGATCTACTGAATCTCCGACAAAACAGACCTGCTTTCACTTTGAATTAAATGCTTCCAAACTTCTAGCTCTGTCTCTTCATACACAGGCAGATGTGAGAGTAGGATTCTCAGTCCTGCAGCGAATCATTAGTGCAGAACTTGCTGGCCCAGACACGGACCCAGCTCAAAAAAGGATTCTGAGCTTTTTACTTATTCCATGCCACTGTATTTCCTCATGTCCAAAAACTTGCTCTCATTTCCATGCTTGCTTTCTTTTCCTTTAAACATAATTTTTAAATAAAAATGTTATATATTTAAGGTATATAACATGATGATTTGAAATTTGACCAAATCACAATGCAAAATAATTACTGCAGTCAAGGTAATTACATCTTCTCACATAATGTCTGTGCCTGTGTGTGTGTGTTGTGTGTGTGTGCACCTCTGTGTGTGCATGCGTATGTGTGTGCGCATGTGTGTGTGCGTGTGTGTATGTGTGTGTGCATGTGTGTGTATGTGTGTGTGCGCGCGCATGTGTGTGTGTGTGTGTGTGTGCGTGTGCATGTGTGCTCGCGCCTGAAATCTATTCTCTTAGCTTATTTCCAGGATTCAACACAGCATTGTTAACTACAGTCATCATGCTGCACATTAAATCTCCAGACTTACTCACCCTACCTAACTGCACCTTTGTACCCTTTGACTAGCATCTGTCCATTTTCCCCAGCCCCCCGGCCCCGCCACTGCTACTAACGACCATTCTGTTCTCTGTTTCTATGTATTCAACTTTTTCAGATTCCACATATAAGTGAGATCATGCAGGGTTTTTTTTTTTTTCTTTCCGTATCTGGCTTATTTCACTTAGTAGAATGTTCTCCAGGTTCCATCATATTGTTGCAAATGGCAAGAGCTCCTTATTTTTTTAAAGCTGAATAATACTTCATTTTCTTTATCTATTCATGCATTGATGGACACTTAGATTGCTTCTATAGATTGGCTACTGTAAATAATGTTACAATGAAAATGGGATCACAGATATCACTTTAAAATACTAATTTCATTTCTTTTGATTATATACCCAGAAGGGGGATTGCTGGATGATATGATAGTTCTATTTAAGTTTTGTGAGGAACCTCCATACTTTTTTTTTAGTATAGCTGTACCAATTTACATTCCCACCAACAGTGAATACAAGGATTCCCTCTTGTCCACATCCTAACCAGCACTTATCTTTGTTTTTGTTGTTGTTTTATTTTGATAATAGCCATCTTAACAGGTATAAGGTGATATCTCACTGTGATTTTGATTTGCATTTCCCTGATGATTTGTGACTGAGCACTTTCTCACATACCTGTTTGCCATTTGTATGCCTTCTATGGAAAAATGTCTATTCAGGTCCTTTGCCCATATTTTAATTTTTTAATCCAGTTGTTTGTTTTGTTGCTATTAAATGTATGAGTTCCTCATATATTTTGGATTTTAACACGTTATCCTATACATGGTTTGCAAATATCTTCTCCTAATCTGTTAAATTGTCTTGACATTTTCTTGATCGTTTTCTTAACTGTGCAGAAGCTTTTTAGTTTGATGGAGCCCCTATTGTTTATTTTTACATTTGTTGCCTGAGTTTTTGGTGTCATATCAAAAATCATTGCCAAGGACAATGTCAATGAGCTTTTTCCCTTTGTTTTTTTTTTCTAGAAATATTATCGTTTTGGGTTTTATGTTTAAATCTTTAATTCATTTTGCTTTTGTTTTTTGTACAATGTAAGATAAAGGTCAATTTTCATTATTTTGCATGTGGATATACAGTTTCCCAGCAACATTTAATAAAGTGACCATTTGTTCCCCATTGGGTATGCCTGGCTCCCTTGTGGAAAACTGGTTGACCATACATGCATGGGATCATTTCTGGGATCTCATTTCTGTTCCATTGATCAATGTGTCTGTTTTTATACCAGTACTGTACTATTTGATTATTCTAGTTTTATAATATAATTTGAAATCTAAAAGTGTGAAGTGTACTGCTTCTAACCCTGTTCATCTCTCAAGATTTCTTTGGCTAGTCAGGGTGTTTTGTGATTCCATACAAATTTTAGAAATTTTTTTCTATTTCTGTGAAAAATGCCATTGCGATTTTGACAGGGATGGCACTGATTATCTAGATCACTTTGGGAAGTATGAACTTTTTAATAATATTAATTCCTCCAATCTATGAACATTGGCTATATTTCCATTTATTTATGTCTTCATTTCCTTTCATCATTCTTTTATAGTTCTCAGTGTACACAGATCTTTTACTTCCTGGTTAAATGTATGCCTAAATATTTTATTCTTTTTGATGGTATCGTAAATGAGATTGTTTTCTTGGTTTCCTTTTTTGATTCATTGTTGTTAGTATAAAGAAAGCAACTGATTTTTGAATGTTGATTTTGTAGCTTGCAACTTTACTGAAGAGTTTCAGGGTTTTCTACAAATAGGATCAAGTCATCTGCAAACAGATCATTTTACTTCTTCCTTTCTGATTAGTATGCCTTTTATTTATTTTTCTTGTGCTATTGCTCTTGCTAGTACTTATGGTACTATGTTGAATAGAAGTGGTGAGCGTGGACATTCTTACTTTGTACTGGATCTCAGAGAAAAAGCTTTCATTTTTCCCTATTAATTATGCTTGTTAGTTGTGAGCTCTTTATAAATGGCCTTTACTGTAGTAAGAAATTTTCTTTTATACCTATTTTGTTGAAAGTTTTTATCATGAGTGAATGTTAAACTTTGTCAAATGTTTTTGTGCAACTACATGATTATTTTTTTTATCAATTATTCTGTTAATGTGGTATATCATATTAATTTACTTGTATATGTTAAACCAGCCTTTTGAACTCAGGAATAAATTGCACATAATCATGGTGTATATTCCTTTTTACATGTTGTTGAATTCAGATTGCTAGCATTTTATTGAGAATTTTTGCATCCGTATTCATCAGATACATTTGCTTATTGATTCTTTTCTGGTGGTGTATATGTCTGGGTTTGGTATTGGGCTGATGCTGGCTTCACAAAATACATTTGAAAATATTCCCTCTACTTCTATTTTTTGGAAGAGTTTGACAAGGGTTGGTTTAAATTCTTTTTTGAATGTTTGGTAGAATTCAGCCATGAAGCTATCTGTTCCTGGACTTTTCCTTGCGAGGTTTTTTATTACAACTTCAATCTCCTTATTTTCTATTGATCTGTTCAGGGGTTCTATTTCTTCTTGATTCAGCTATATGTTTCTAGGATTTTATCCATTTATTTCATATTATTCAATCTGTTCACATATAATTAATTGCTCATAATAGTCCCTTATAATCTTTTTTGTATTTCTGAGACATCCATTATAATGTCTCTTTTTTTCATTTCTGATTTTATTTATTTGAGCCTTCTTTTTTTTCTTAATCTAGTTTGCCTAATTTATTTTTTAAAAACTCAGTTTTGTTTCTTTTTTCTATTGTTTCTATTCTCTATTATTTTCTTTTTTTCTTCTAAATCTGGGTTTAGTTTAGTCTTATTTTTCAAGTTCCTTGAGGTGTAAAGCTAGGTTGCTTATTTTCTGTCTTGCTTATCTTTTAATGTTGGCATTCATCACTCTAAGTTTAGCATATTGAACTTCTAATTTCCCTGCTTTGTCCTCCCAGTTTCCTTTCTTGTCTCCATGCTGACAACCCCATCTATCCCCCACATCCTTCTGTGGAAATCCTGGCTACTTTCTTCCTAAAGCTTTCCTTGACCTTCAGTTTCCACCTACCAATGTGTGCCCCCATGTATGCACTCTCACTTACTTAGCATTTTTAGTGTCTTTGTTAAATGTCATGCCCCTTTCAATCTTTCCCTGGGGGATAATTTATGAACCAATCTATTTACCCCCAATCTCCCTCCATTTACATCCTCACATACCCCTGAGATTTCCCTAAGATTAAGCATTTATTTCTTTTATTACTCATTTTGTTTTTCCAGAACCTTTTAAAAAATAGTTGTGGTAAAATATAACATAAAATTTACCATCTTGACCATTTTAAGTGTACAATTCAGTGGAATTAAGTACATTAACACTATGAAATTATTACCACAACCCTTTTCCAGAACTCTTTTTATCTCAAAAACTGAGGCTCTCTTTCCATTAAACAAAAACTTCCCATCCCTCCTCTCTCTAACCCCTGACAACTATCATTATACTTTCTGTTTCTCTGAATTTGACTACCCTCAGTGCCTAATTTAAGTGGAATCACAGAATATTTGTCTTTTTGTTTCTGGCTTATGTCACTTAGCATAATGTCCTCAAGTTTCATCCATTCTGTAGCATGTGCCAGAATATCCTTCCTTTTTAAGGCAAAAAATATTTCAACATATGTTTATCCCACATTTTGTTCATCCATTCATCCATCAATGGACAATTAGGTTGCTTCCACCTTTTGTCCATGATGAATGACGCTGCCATGAACAAGGGTGTACAAATATCTGTTCAAGTTCCTGCTTTCAATTCTTTCGGGTATAAACCAAGAAGTGGAATTGCTGGATCATACGGTAATTCTATTTTTAGGGTTTGGTTTTGTTTAGTTTTTTTTTTTAGTAACTGCCACACTGTTTTCCAAAGCCATACCATTTTATATTTTTCCATAGCCTTCTGAATGGTGCCTAGCATTGATTGAGGCTTAGTCAGTGTTCATTTAATTTTGCCAAACCGAACCATGAGTCATCCAAATTAAGGTTGAAATATACTATGTTGTTTTAAACTATTGAGTAAGGCTTAAAGGTTAAAAATCTGCACTGGTGTTTTTGACTTCTTTACCTATAGTCATCCACCAGTTTGGGTGTCATTCTTATTATTTCAAAACTATAAAAGTCAGAAGGCACAAAATGGGGATAATCTTATTTCTATAGATATCTTATTGCACCCATGCCCCATAAAGCATCTACCTTAATCAAATAGCTGGTTAACAAAGGCTAGATTCACAGAATATGAAACAACTACCTTGACCCAGTAAGATCAGAAGCATGGCTTAGACTGTCCCAAACAAGACCTAACACTGATCTCTGCCTACAGAGACCCTTCATTCTGCTATTTGTCAATTATTGCCCCCCAAAAGGGAGGAAAGTCTAGACAACTATGGTGTACTCATACCGTATAAGAGTTTGTATTTTCTTTTTTTGGAATAGCACTTACAATGCCATTTAATGATACAGAAATGTGCTTATCCTAATTATATTAGATGAAAAGTCAAAATACATTATTTTTCATATAATATGATCTCAATAGTGCAAAAGAAAAAAACCAGACATAAAAATTAAGTGGAATGAAATATAGCTAAAGGTGAATAAGTGATTTATCCTGTTTATTTACACCTTATCTGTAGCCTCAATTTTCTTCAAATGAGTACATATTGCCTTTATGGTCGTGTATGTAAGTGTATATTTGAGGGAGGAAATCTAGATGTGGGATGCACTGGAGCTGTGTCAAAAGGCTGAAAGCATGGGAACAGTAACCATCCATGAACCTTCATCGTCCAGTCAGAAGTAGAACAGCCTGATATTCCCAAGGAAACAGCAGTAGCTGTGCTCTCTGTGTTCAGAGCAACAGACAGCAAGCATGAGAGAACCCTAAAAAGAGCAGAGCGGGGGTGAAGGCAAGGGTGGTTGATGGCTGGCCGAAATTTAAAGGAGGAAAAAATCTTATTCATTCCCAACCTGTCCTCCTCCCCCACCCCATTGCATCTACTCACTTTCTCGGCGCTGTCTCTCTTGTCTCCTCATTCTTTTTTTCATACACAGGCAGTGGGCATGGAGACCAATGGTGTGAGTCACCTCTCCAGAGAGTGGTCATCTTAATAAGAATCAAGGTCTGAATAGAAACTAATGAAGGTCAGAAGACAGAACCCCAGAGGTTAGCATTCACTCTCTCAGGTTGAAAAGTTCGCTGTGTGCCTGGCAACCACCTCGGAGATGAAAGAATAAATAAAACTCCCTGATACTCTTTCATAGAAATGAAGTCTGTGTTCTGTGGGGACGACCTGAGAATGAGATACCTGCCCTCACAGAGCATGTACTACACGGACCTCAGCCCTGTGAGGGTCACATGCAGTTTAGGTTCCGGTAAAGCAAAGTCAAAATGTGCTGCCTGTAGTTGATTGTGTATAAGCAGAGGTCATGGTTCCATGAGATTAGCTAATCTAATAGAGGAGGAAAACCACAAGTTTTATGGCACGATCGAAGAAGTTTTTAAACTTATACTAATATTCCTGTGGTCATGGCTGAAGAAGCCAAAGTTCAGGACTGAGAAACATTTGAGGTGTTTTTCTAGGCAGCTGATCTGTTTAAGAGACTTCTCAGAGTCATTAAAGCAAATATCAGACTCTCTGCACCACACCCTCAAAACTGGCAAAGAACTCCAAGCCAGGCCCAGCAGGGCTCGACCCCTGAAAATGATGTGGTTTAAACCCTCTGATATCAAAAATGACTCTCAGGCCGGATTCATTTGCCAAATCTTTCAACATGGGCATACTTAACCTATGGTCTTACTTACATAAACTTTTGCATCCAAGAAGGAAAACTAAATGGAAACAGGCAAGTGCTGTTCTATGACTGTGTATGTGTGATGTATGTGTCTGTGTGCACATGTGTGTACACGTATGGTGTGTGGGGGGGGATGTTTGAGTGTACGTGTGGTGTGTATGGTGTGTATGTGATGTCTGTGAGGGAGTATGTGTATATGCATGTTTGTGTGCAGTCAGGAGAACCTAACTCATATCCAGGCCTCCATGTCTGTCTGTGACAGCCCTATGGGTATTGCCATGAATAAAGTAACTCCCAATTCCACAAGATACCCAATTAGAAAAAAATCTCAAGAAAAACAGCTAGGGGAAAAGACAGAGAAACTTTAAGAGCCATTAGTGGCACAGGAGGAAAAGAAGAAAAGAGAAGAGGATGGCATTCCCAAGATTAAGTCAGTCCACTTCCCTCACAGTAGGCATATTTCCTAAACAACCGTGTATTTTGGTCACGATTGCCAGAAATCACAAGGAGAGGGTGAATAGCTGAAAAAGCTTTATTCCATTATGCTACGAAGGTGTTTAGGTATCTGGGATTTCTGGCCTTCTTGCCATATTTTCTTCAATATTTCTTCTGAATACTGGGCCAGGAATTTATTAATTATTGTAGCTACTAGATAATGGTTCTGAGAGATTAACATATGCCAGTCCTCTGCTAAGGATATATTATCCTGTTTTTTGGGGTACTATGATTGTGCCTATCTTTACAGATGAACAAAAAAAAACAAAAACAAAAAAAACAGCAATTTGAGCAACTTGCTCAAAATCAAGAGGCATGTAGAATCAGAGTTGGAATTTAAACCCCATGTCTGTCTGCCTACACACTCCTGAGTGTGAAAATACACCAGTAGGTGGTCACTAAATGACTGAATGTTAGCTAGAAATATGAGATGGATAGCAGTGTTGTAGTTAAGTGACGTATCCCTTCACACTCTAAATTGTACACCCTGAGGTTAGGCCAGGGCCCACTGGGATTAGAGCAGAACAGAGAGTTCACATGATTAATGGCAGAAACATGGCACCTGGATCCGAAGTCCTGGGTTCTGGAACTGGACCTACACTGGTTCTCTGTGTGGCTTAGCAAAATGCAGTTTATCTCCGAGTGCACCCATTTCCTCATTTTCAAACAAAGGAGATTCCACTTCATCCCACAGGTCTCTTGGGAGGACCAAAGGAGATTAACGTAAGTGAAGGTGCTTCATATAACCCGCGTGGGAGGTAGCATCAGTAATGAATTGATCTTCACGCTTTGGACTGGGTCTATGTTCTTTTAATCTAGCCGTCCTGATGGTTCATTCTTTGTGGATGGCTTGTTCTTTGCTTTCTGCCAAGATGAAGCTCAAACAATACTACTATTATTTTAAGCAAAATACAACAAATGCATATAGGGTGTGCAGGGAAGGGAAATTGGGAAATTCTGGCAGTTCAGATGAGAGTGGATCTGTGACTCACCCTTCCTTTCAGAAGAATATTCAAGCGTTCACTCCCAGCATCCCAGGTCTCTCCCGATGCTCTTCCATTGACTTCATGCTCTCGTAATAACACATGACAGGAAGTCTCTCCAACACAACAAGCTCTCTCAGACCTCTTATGCCTTTCACTTGTGCCTGGAACATGGATATCCCATCTCCTTACATGTTTCAAAACTCAGTCCATACATCACTACTGTTGGGAAACTTCTCTGCTCTCTTCTCAGTGCTCCCACACCACTCATGCCAGTATGCAATTGCTTAGCATCCTTAGCTCCATTACTATTGAGTTCTTCAAAGGCAGAAACCATGCTTCTTTCATTATTTTATTCCCAAGTTCCTGGCATAAGACCTGAAACTGTAGGCATATGGTGACTTCTGACTATGGTCAGGAGAAGGTAGAGGCTGACTAGTTTCATGTGGAACAAATCTTGTGACGTCAAGCACATAGATTCATCATCTGCAAAATGCTTCTCTAGCATCTATGATCATTTACATTCATTTCATAATTAACCCAAAGGA
This sequence comes from Lyroderma lyra, assembly GCA_004026885.1. Taxonomy (NCBI): domain Eukaryota; kingdom Metazoa; phylum Chordata; class Mammalia; order Chiroptera; family Megadermatidae; genus Lyroderma; species Lyroderma lyra. The sequence goes on along the minus strand of PVJL010007492.1, from coordinate 44,812 downwards.
TCTCAATAACTATTAGGGTAGGGTTCCTGCAACTATACTGTGAGTTTCTTCAAGATGGGAATCATATTTTATTAACATGTCAAATCAATTTCTCAATAATGTTTATTCATTGCTGACTGATTGACTAGATGATTAACACTGAATGAATGAATAGATTTACTACATCCATTTCTATTCTACTTCACAGAAACTAGCATGATGCTTGGGACATAAAGTTTGCTCAAAAATGAGTTCTAAATGAATGAGTGAACCAACAAATGTCTTTTTCATCTATTTTTCTAACTCCAATGACTAACAAAGAATGTAGCATGTAGCTATTCAAAATCTTGTTTGGTACATGAACAAATTTAAAGATTCAAGAACTATCAAGTGAGAATCTGTCTATTTTTTCAGTTTTATGTCCTTTTTACAAGAAAAAGTCAAATATGAAAATATCTGCCAAATTTTAACATTTCTAAGTAGAAAGCTGCTAGCAAAAACATCATTAAAAGTAGCACCCAGTGGCTGGTTAATCTCAAGATTTTCATGGTTACATATGGGGGTGACATATTATTTGGCTATGACCATCGTAGAGTTCTTCAGCCGATGAATTTAATGAAGAGTATATGCAGATGTAACATAGTTATTATAGCAATGAAAGAAATATTGCCTTATATTATATATCTACTTATTATGCCATATATTCTTAAAGCATTCCATCCAACTAAGCTCCTTCTCCCCAAGAGCCCAATTGGCACCCATTAGAGTTCATGACATGGAATCTTCTCTGTGATGTTTCTCATATAAAAAGATTAGACCTTAAGGACCAAGTAGAGTCAGACGAGTTTACCTCATCAAGGCATTTTCATGACCAAACAGTCCAACTAGCTCTTTCTTCCAGGAATCTCATGATGGGATTTTGTTTGGGGGAAAGACAGGCTCTTCCAGGCTGAGTCTACTTGGCTGAACAGTGCATTGCTCTCCCACTGGGGATCAGGAACTGAAGTGGATAGTAAATTGGGTCTTCGAGGAACCCAGGTTCAAGGGTGAAACCGAGGCAGGGCTTGGTACAGGGATAAAGCTAGTCCCAAAAAATGTTGAACCACAAGGCTTCTCAAAATGAAACTATTCAAGTCTCAAAACCAAAGGTGCATGACCCAGCACCTTAGAGTTTTTGTTAGAGTGGAGAAAACAAAGAAGGATAAAAATTTATCACCTCATAAACTTATATGAAACTCCAATAAAAATCAATTGAGATAAATAAAATATTTTAAAAATGAGTAAAGCATTCCCTACTCACAGTAATATGATCTCCAATTCTGACTTATTCCAATGCCAAACATAATTTATAAAAGAATGAAGCAGAACTCACTATCAGTAAAAGATTAATAAATTAACAATATGGCTTGTATTTAAAAAGTAGGGTAGGCAATGAGATCGAACACAGAGAAACGAGCCATCTTTTATGTTGCTGGCACAGCCTGTCAGGATGCACAAGGAAGATGAAAGTAAACAGAAGATCATAGAAAGGGGAGGGAAGAAATGATTCACGGTCCATCATCAGAAAAATAAAATTCACAATAGGCCGTATATCAGCTAGTCTTTTCCCCTCACCATTGCTGCCTTTCCCTTTTTTCTTTCCTCTCTCCCATTTATTTCTCCTCCATCATCATCATTATTAGTATCACCATCATCACCCTTATCATCACCACCAGTAATAAAGAGCAAGCGCAAATCCTTCAGGTTTCTTTATAGGGAAATCACCATCCAAATATTGTTGTCATGGGATACAAAACTTCTGAAAATTCTGCGGTCCTTAATTGCCATGCCACGCCATGTGATTGTTTAATGTTAACGAGCCTGTTGCAGTTACTGATTTCTTTTTTTTTAACCTTGTATCTCACAAACAAAATCAAACTGTCTCTTTCTTTCTCTCTCACTCTCTCTCTCTCCTCTCCTCTCTTTTTTACCCCCACACAGTAAATCCTACGGTCTCTTTATACCACTCCCAATTAACTTAGTTTTACAAAAAATATGATAATTTTACAGAAGTAAAATATACATTGTTTAAAAATAGTATCAATTATTGTTGTAAATCTGATATTTTAAAAATCCTCCTGAAAGCGCCATGCTAGTTAGCTCATCATAATGACACCCAAGAAGAGAGTGAGACAGAGGAGGAAGTAGGAGATGGGAGAATGGAACTGCCATGTGAGACGTATGCGTAACCAGTGTGGACTAAGCATTTTACATACTTCACCTGGATTAAGGGGAGGATAATTGAGGCTCAGGCAGATTAAGCAACCAGCTAGAAAACAGTGGAATTAGGAACTCGATTGTTGTCTTTCTGACACCAAAGCCTATGTTTCTTTGCAACTTGATCTTTTATGGTCATCCTGTTCTAGGGCTCTTTTGTATTTTAATAAAGCAAAATAAAAATAATTGTATATATTCACATATATATTACATCAATATTATAATAGAAAAAAATTGGAATCAAGCAAACCAGTTAAATGTCTAAAAATATGAGAATGATGGCACGACTTCTAATGAGCAGTCATAAAAAGTAATACTTCTAAAGAATTTTCAATAACAGAAAATGTTTATTTTGAAATGTCATGAAAAGTTATCATAATGGTATGGTCATGGTTAAGTAGACAAGTAAAGATGTAAATCAATTAATCAGAAAAACATGTTCACATCTCTTATGAATTTATGCATAAAAATCCACAACAAAATATTAGCAAATCAAATCCAACAATAAATCAAAAGAATTATACACCATGACTAACTGGTATCTAGTCCAGGCATATAAAGATGGTTCAATATTTAAAAATCAATAAATGTAATCTACTGCATCAACAATCTAAGGAACTCAAATAACATGATCATATCAATTGATGCACACACACAAAATGATTAGACAAAATCCAACACCCACTCATGAGAAATATAAAACTCTCAGGACTTTGAAAAGAGTAGGAAAAAGTAGATAAAAAGGCATCTACAAGAAATCCCATAACTAGCATCGTAGAGACTACGCTTTCCTCTTACGAATAAGACCAAGATGAAGGCAAGGGTGTCTACAATACCATCCTCATTCAACATAGTACTGGATGTCCTCGCCCGTGCAGTGGGGCCAGAAAAAACGTAAAAGGCATACAGAACAAAAAGAAACAGAAGTGTACCTATTTGTAGATGAAATGACTGTCCATGAAGGAAATTACAAAGGGGGTTCCCTGGTGGTGTAGTGGCTAGGCTTCAGCGCTCTCACCACTGTGGTCTGGGTTCGATCCCCGCTCAGGGAACCAACCAAAAAAAAAAAAAAAATTACAAAAAACATTTACAAAAGAAAAACCTTAGAACTAATTAGTGAGTTTATCAAGGTCACAGAATACAAGTTTACAACATATCTCTATATTAACAATGAATATGTAGAAACAAATTGAAAACACAATACTATTTGCCATCACTCTAAAAATGAAATACTTAAGTATAAATTTTACAAAACATGTATTGGGCCTATATGCTGAATATTACCATATACTGATGAAAGAAATGTTTAAAAGATCCAAATAAATGAAAATGCATACTTACTGTGTTCATGGATTAGAAGACTCAGCATAGTAAAGCTATCAATTCCCCTAAATTAAGCTAAAGGTTTAACATAATTCCTACCAAAATCCCATCAAGGTATTTTGTGGACATATATAGATTTATTCTAAAATTTATTTGAAAAGGAAAACTCACTATAATAGCTAAAACAATCTAAAAAAAAAAACACACAAAAAGAATGTGGGACTAATCATACTATAGTCAATATTAAAAGTTACTATACAGTTTCAATATTCAATACAGTGTGGTATTTGCAGAAGAAGACGCACATAGATCAATGGAACACAATAGAGAATCCAGATATATACACACACAAATCTACCCAATTGATTTCTAATAAATTTGTACAAGCAATTCAATGCAGGATGGATGGCCTTTTCAAGAAATAAGGCTGGAACAATTGAACATGCAAGTGAAAGAACAAGCAAAAAAACAAACAAAAACAGAAAAACCTCATACTTGATACAAAACTTACCTCAAAATGAATCATGGGCTTAAATGTAGTGTAAATCTGTACAACATTTAAGAAGGTAAGAGAAAATCTTCAGGATAAAGGGCTAACTAAGCAAAGAGTTCTTGATACCAAAAGCAAGATACATAAAGAAAATACTGATAAATTAGACCTAATCAAAATTTAAACATTCTTTGAAAGACCCTATTAAGAGAATTAAAAGAAAATCTACAGACTGGGAGAAAATAATGTAAATTATATACAGAGTGCCAAAAAATGCATATACATTTTAAGAAAGGAAAAACTATTCAAGTTGCATTAATCAATACATATACCAATAACAAAAGATAAATACAATTCACGTTTGACTTCTGCAATTACAAGAGGTATCAAAGGGGTTAACTGTTCCAAAACCACAGCAAAAGAATCAGGACTTGTTGCTGTGCAAGGCCTCCCAGATCTTCCCTTGTGCACATCACACATAGTACCATGGGTCCCAAACTTATCACATACAGTTGTTAGGTGTGTGGGAGGTTCTGTTGCATACTGACACCTCCATTGTCGTTGTACTTCTACAACATTCCTGAATGTCAAATACCACTTAAAAATGGTCTTATGCTTGCTCCTCAAACAATCACCGTGCTTCCGCCATTTTCTTTGACTGTCCTGCCTGTCGCAGGTGACGCTAGCTTTCATTTGATTAAAGTTATCTTTTGAGTGAATGTCATACTACACATTGCTACTGTAATTCAATTCAATTTTGAAAAGTAATATATAGATAACATCTCTTAAAATGTGTATGCATGTTTTTGGCAACCCGGTATATGACAGAAGACAAGTATATTATACATATCAGCACACACACACACACACACACACACACACGTGCACACACACACACACACACACACACACAATAAACACAATACTAAAGAAACAATCCAACTATGAAATGGGCAAAAGACATGAATGGGCATTTTACTGAAGGAGTCATAAACATGGCACATCAAAGACCCATTAGCAAAACTTTTACACTAAGTAGTATTCTTCAGAAATAAAGACTGAGGAACTTTAGTATATATTTGCTTATTGCTCTTCCTTCATGTTCTCAACATAACAAAACAGGACAATAGCATTTGAGGCAATCTCTGACCTTTCTGTGTTCAATTTCAATAGTCAAAAACCAAACTAGAACTACCATAGAAATAGTCCCAAATGATTATCACTAAACTTTAATTGTTGGACTCAGAGAGCTTCCCAAGTTGAAAAATTACCAACAATATATTTTTAATTACGTGCAGAAAATTCAAATTTGATTTTAGATGCATCTGTAATGACTGAGTCTAAATATTACCCTCTTTTTAATTTGAAGTTATATGATGAAGCCCCTCTGATTGAGCCCCTCAAGCATATGGAGCCCCTCAATAAACACTGAAATTAATGGGTGTTGACCAAAGAGCCAGTCCTTTCCAATGAGGAGATGAACGAGGGCTAAGACAAATTTATGAGAGTGGTCCAGAGATCTCAGGCAGAGACTTGTTCTTCCTGTGGGGTCCTGCTTTCCATAACTCCCTGGGTATTCCTTTTGGATGAGTTTCTTGGAAAATATTCACATTGATCTTTGGTTTATTCCATTGCTTCTCCAAGAAGCCAAAGTTAAGACTGACCTTGAGCTCAAGTAACTTCTAATGTGTCACATATGGAAGCAGGGAGATAAAGCTCTGTCTGTGGTTGAGAAAGAATAATTCTGCCAAGGCAGTGTTCTCAATAGCACTGGTAGTAATAATAACAATAACTCCTCATATTAATAAATGGCTTTATATTTACCAAGTGTTTTCATATATGTTACAGATTGTATTCTCATGAAAATGCTCTGAGGTAGGTGAGCAAATATTATTTTTATTATTCTCAGATGAAAAAAATAAGGCTTAAAAATACATGTGACTTGTCTAAATTGACCTATAAGTGTTGCAGATGACCCTTGAACTTCAAATCTCATCTGTAACATTAAAGAAATTTTTAAAAATAAAAACAGATCATTTCACATCCCAGCAGCCTAAAGTAATTGATCTAAATTTTTAAATTTTTTATTAAATTTATTGGAGTGACACTGGTTAGTAAAATTACATAGGTTTCAAGTGTACGTTTCTATATCATTTATATATTGCACTGTGTGCTCACCACCCAGAGTCAGATCTCCTTCCATCACCCTCTTCTACTATTGTATTCTTCATTTTATTTTTATTATACAACAATCTGGTCAAGTTGTGGTATAGTTTTTATAATTATGTGTGGGAAAATTATCATTTATTTCATCATTCTCCTACTATACATGACTTCTTTTTCTTTGGTGAATGATATACTTCAGGTAATTTTTGAAGTCTCTGAGCCTTTGTCAAAGAGTTTGAAGGTTCCACATCACTAGTGCTATTAGTTACCATATTGTCAATTGAGTAGAAAGTAAAGACTGGCTTTGAGACTAGCCATGCTTGCCCATACAGGGCAAGCCTCTCACCATTCCAGGGCATTTAGAGTTACCAATTTAAGTTGGAATCAGCGCAAAGGTAACTCTTCATTTATTCAGTTAACCAATAGAAAATTGGATCATTTCAATAATGAACCAGCTCTCTTCCCTATCATATATATTTTTTAATCCATCTACTGAGGTCTTGATATTTTTCTTAGATAGTTGTATGAGCTATTCTATAATAAAAATTAAGCTTTTTATGATTGATAAAGTATTTTTCAGATTTGTTTCTCTTTGATTTTAGTTTTTTATTACACAGATGTTTTCCTCTTCAGTTTCTTCTGTAGCTTCAAAGCAGAGGAAGTTTTCCCCCAAACTCTAACATCAAATCTGTTTTCTGTTTCATTCTGATTGAACTTTACTACATTATAGCTCTGTGTTTGATCCATATGGGATATTTTTGTAAGAAATGTGAATATAACTTCTTTCTTACGTGTATTTTTTATATGTTTTATACATATAATTTAAATGGTAAAATAACTCTAAGAGGTTTATTATAAAATATAAATCTCTTATTGCTACCCCCTCAATATTCCCTTTCCTCAGTGTTATCCACTCCAAATTCCTAGAAAAATGTGTAAATACATCTATGGGCATCAGATACTGACTTCTCAAGGTGGAAGATAGGGGCTTAACTCTCTTCCTCATCCCACATTACTGCACACATGCACGCCTCCAGACTTCCACCCACCCAACAGTTATATTTTTATGTTTCTCTGATCAACTATTAAGGTTATCTAAATGTTATTTACAACTGAGTCATGCAGAAAGCTATAATTACTTTTCTTATCTTGCATAAACTTTGTTCTCCTTGGATTCGATGGATGTTTTACTTACTTTGGTTTTCTTCGTTGCCTGTGTTACTATGACTAATTCCTCCCTCCACAAAAAAAAACAAAAAAACAAAAACAAAACAAAAACAAAAACACTTTTCCCCAGTGTTCAGAGACATCCAGTTTTCAATCAGTTTTGTCTTCTTGGAAAACTTTTATTCCAGAGGCTCTAACCTGCTCCCATCTGGACTGGTTACTCTCCAGGCCTGTTGTGCAGCTTTTATCCTAGCGATTCTTTTCCACATCCCCAGTAGTTAAGGTAGGCTGCAATGACAAATAGACTCCCAGAACAGAAACTTATTTCTTGTTCATGTAGCAATCTAAGAGAGTGGTCCTTCGTTAGTGGGTGTTCCTCCTCCATGTCATGAGCTTGGGATTCAGGTTTTTTCATCTTGTAAATTTACCATCTGTGGGGTTCTTGTCATCTTCTGCATCCAGCCACCTCACCGGGAGTCAGAAGAGATATTCTCATTTCTTGAAAACAGTAGCCTGAAAGTATCACCATCAGCTCTAGTCACAGGATTCAGTCCTAGACCACAAAAGAGTTTGGGAGGTATAGTCTAACTACGCAGCTAAGAGGAAAAAAGGGTGGATTTTAAGGACTACTAGAACTCTCGGCCAGACGGTCACCAAAGGTGCTCCTTTTGCCACGTGCTTATGTGGGATCTCCTGTCTCCCAGGTCCTGTGGTTCTTCTCTTGCGCTTTCTTGGTTCCTGTAGCATATCCTAAAGTAGCTTTTTGAGAAAAAGTGAGTAGGAAGGAAATCTGTAATGATATTGACTGTCCAAGAATATTCTATTGTCATATTTAATTGACAGTTTGAGTATATTATTAGAATTCTATGTAGGAAACCATTTTTTTCCCTGAAAATTTTTAAAGTTTTTGCATTAAAATGTTGAAGGTCCTGGTCTGTTTCTGCAGAGTCCAAAGTGGTTTTCTTCATAATCTTTGGTATATCTGATTTATTTTTCATCTCTGGGAGCCCCCAAATCTTCCCTAGGCCACTCACATTCTGAAATGACATGATGCTCTATTTTGATCCATTTTGCTGGGTACTTGGAACTTTTAATTATGTAACTCATCTTCCCTCAATTCTAAAGGATATTTGACTTATTTCTTGATGATTTTTTTCTCTTTTTTGTTTATTTATAATAGAAGTATACTTTTGGATATTGATCCTAAGATAATTCTCTAATATTCTTATTTTTTCATTTCTATTTTCCATTTCTACTTGTTTTACTGTCTGAGAGCAGTCCTCACCATTAGCTTCTAAAGCTTCTAACCATTTAATCCTATTTCATAGTTTTAATTTTGAATATTTTTTCTTGGAGTCATATTATCTCTTTTTGTGATATACTATTTCTGTTTCATTGATGCAATACCCTCTCAGCTATTTAGAATATTAATGACAACTTTAACATTGTTATCGCTCTTTATAAAGTGTTTCATCCATACTATTGTTTTCCATTTATTTATTTCAGTACCTATATTTTCAATTAGGTCTTTGCTCAAATACCTGGGAATCTTTGGCTGTCTGCTCATCTCTCTAAAGGCTGATGGGAATGCTGAGCACTGTGTTGGCTTGTGAAACTTGGGTTTCACTTTAAGGAGTGATGTGGCTGTGCTATTTCATTGAAGAAAGCACCGATGTGTGTCTTCAGGTCTTTTCTGGTTAACCATTCAAATCCTGCACAGAAGCATCATCCAGTCTATTAAGAAAAGTATAAGCCAGGCTCCTAGAGTTTTGAGTGTGGGAAAGGAGTGGTACAGGACACCCAACATTCAGTACACTAGCTTTAATGTGAAATCTCAATTTGCAGTAAGATTTCTCTTCCTTCAAATGCATTTAATATTCCCAGTCCAGAGACACTCAGCTTTACCTCTCCAGAGGATAAGCCTCCAGCCTTTTGCCAGAGTAGGAGAGAAGGCTTTGAGTTGAGCAGAGGGAGGGAGGGAATCTGGTGGTTTAACTGCATTTTAAAGCAGAATTTAATCCAACCTCCTGTTTTCAACAACTTCTTCATACACCTCATCCCCCTACTTGCAGGGGTATCTGCTGCTGACAATATCTGAGCCTCTTGGGGGAGCAGATTGAAGAGCTGCTCAGCTCTCTCTGCAGCTGACTCAGGATTCTGTTTTGTTTTGTTTTGTTTTTCAGGTCAGCTAAGAGTCTTAGCACCAATCTCGTTACAGCCATGTCTCAATTTCTCTGCACTTCTGCATTTTTATGCTTAGAAAATCTTTTAGTTCCATTTTAGTGGGGTTTCAAGAAAGAGTGGACGTTAAGGTGCTCAAGTTTTAATCTTCAACCCAGAAAACCTTAATATAACTTTTTATTGTCTAAATTGCTATCTTTCCAGAGTACCATTTAATAAATAACCCTGTTTTCTCCTTGTTTGGAGTGTTTGACACATACAGCTATTTCTATTCCTGGAATTCATATCTAACTAACTGACCTAATTTACGCCAGTGTCATAACGTAGAACTTTTTGCTGTTCTAGAATATATTATCACATACCGTAATTGCTCAACACAAGCTAGCTCCTTCCTTACTGCTTCATTTGTTCAGGTAACCCACATGGAAAGACCTGTTAAGACTCATCATGCTAGAAACTTGCCAAGAATACCACATGCAGACTTCTTTGTTTTTAAAAAAAACATCTAAATAGACATGTCCTTAAAATTAGTTCCAATTCTATTAATCATCCGTCTTCCAGTATACGGCAGCCAAGGTTGTTTCTATTCCAGGCCTAAAGACTAAACGTTCCCTGGGTTGACAGTTTACCACAGAACAGGAACACAGAGGCACATAACCACCCCCATACCTCCCTGAGCCATGTCGCTTAGGTTTCTGTCTCCTGGAAGCTCAGTGACACTTGTTGCTTCAGAATATCAAGATTTTTTGTCAGACATGAACTTTAGAAATCTCAGTCACATTTTCTTACCATATTAAAGATTAAAAAGGGAATGGGTTTTGTAATCTAGTAGGAAAATAAGGACTACGTAGTATCATTTCCAATCTTCTAATCCAGTAATCTCCTCTATGTATATTCCTAAATATTTTCCCCTTATCAGACCTTCCTTATTGATAAGATGGAATATAACATGATCTACTCTGCTCTGCTCTTCTTAATACAAACATTTGTTACCAAGAGTAAGTGACATTTAAACATTTAAAACTAATTTTTTTTTTCAATATAGATTTATCTAGGGGGGAAATTATTTAATATACTTTTGGCTACAATTCTAATCTTACTGTATCTGGCAAATAAAGCTTAATCAAATAATTATCCTTGAGCTATATCTAACTTAACTATGCTCCTTGAGCCAAGTGGTTGCTGTACTTCTCAACTGATTCCTTGATGCTAGCATTTATTATCTGTAGCTATTGGATAGTCAAACATATGAACCAAAAGAACAACTACTGGTTAGTTTCTAGCTGAGGTAGACAAGAAGGAAGAGCAATAACAACTACAGAAAAAAAAATACGCAAAGTAATTTCATATTTATGAGAACTATTACCCTGGACATGGCACAGTGCTATACATGTGCTATGCATGGCATTCCTGGGGAAGATATTTCAATTCTTTTTGAAAGAATTGTGTATCAGTTTTAAATGGGTTTGTTTCTCATTCCAGGTCTTATTCCTCCTAGAAGTTGATTGTGTGATTTTTGGCTCATTCCTGTGATCATTCAGAGACATTAAAACAATGGTGTGAACATTTTGGAACATTCCCCAACCTAATCTCACTGGAAAAGTCTAAAGTTTTTAATGGCCTATTTATGGTTCTCAAAAACTTGATTTAGGGTGGGAAATATTGGACAAAGCTACTTTTCCTCTTTTTTTTTTTTCTTTCAATCAAAAGCACATACCAAAACAAAGATAGTCTCCCAAATTAGGAATTTAAGGTCCAAAAATAAAAATGGGATCCAAATATTTGCTAAGAAAAGAGACTCAGCAGAGACAAGATTCTCAGCCCACCCAACCTACTCCCACCAGAAAAGAGATTCTCCAAGAGGCATTTGCAAATGCTTCAAGGGCTGAAACAGGTGATCTATGTAATAAAAAGGTTAAATAAAGCAGCTAATGTAAAATTCAAGGAGCAGTTAAGAAAGAGTGGCCTGGTCTTTTCCCCACCACAAATATGACTTCTCTCAACTCCAGCTGTTTAAGTTTGTTGACTTTGAAGACCATCATCGGAGGCTGAGTAACACCCAATCTTTCCATTTCAAGGCCTCTGGATTCCTTCCTTGTGGACTTCACTTCCAAGAACAATACACATCCCAATTACCCCCTGGCCTGAGGGGCCAAATCTACTCAGCATTCCATTTCAGGAAATGAACATCTCAAGGTCTTTCCTCTGCCTTTGGCTCCCGTTGAGGGATGTTTATCTAATTAGAAGAGAAGCTAAAACTATTTACATATGTTTGTAGATTTCTTTTTTAATACAAGGAAAAATCAGTCTAGTTGATTAAATAATGAAGCACCAAATATACTAAACTGGGTTTTCCTTGCCCTGGTCATTCTCCCCAGCTCCTCCCGCAGAGCCTACACAGGTGTTTCCGGTATTGTGTAGGTCCATTAACGTGGCCATTTGGTCAACTAAATAATAAGAATCTGGGCCAGATAATTTTTTTCACAGAGTAAATCTCAATGTTTTGACAAATTCTCCCTTACCAAGCATTTGCCAACAAATGATGTGATTTATCCCTTAGGGAAGATTGGGTGAGAAGAGGGGGAGGGGAGTGGATAATAAGGGAAGAGAGAGAGGGGTGCACATGAGTCAATTTTTGGAAAGTCTGAATAAATAATAATCAAGCTAATGGCAACTAGAAGGAAACACCCTAATGATTCTGGACCAGGAATGCCTTAGAACAAACATAAAATAGTTCAAGTTTTAAGATTTCAGTCTTAAAACTGACCTTATAAACATACATTCTCTCTCTCTCTCTCTCTCTCTCTCTCTCTCTCTCTGAGTTTATTGTGATATTAATATAACTCAGTTGGTAGAGTATCAGTCATAGTACAGCAATAAGAATCAAATCCTTAGAAGACAGATAAATGAGAGATTGAGAGATATAGAGGTAGAGATAGCAATACAGAAGAGATAGAGATGGAGATTATATATATATATATATATATTAGTAGATAGATAGATTGAGAGGGAGAGAGAGAGAGAGAGAGAGAGAGAGAGAGAGAGAGAGAGAGAGAGAGAGAGAGAGAGAGAGAGAGAGAGAGAGAGAGAGAGAGAGAGAGAGAGAGAGAGAGAGAGAGAGAGAGAGAGAGAGAGAGAGAGAGAGAGAGAGAGATAGAGATAGATAAAGACAGAGATCCAGATCTTTAATCAGATCTCTTTTGGCAGTGTGGTCTAGAAGAACTGATAATCTTCAGAGCCACCCTCTGCCCTAGATCCAGTAGTGGAAGCCTTGGGCAAATCATTTAATTCCCTAGTGCCTTAGATTCCTTTTATATGAAGTGGAGATGGTATTAAAGTTTATTGATTTCTGTAGAGGTCTAAATGAGCTAAGATATGAGAGGGCATTCTACGAGTTTGAAAGCATTCAATAACTATTAGCAAAATATGAAGACATTTATACACACTCATACTAAAGTCATATACCATTGATGGGAATAAAATATCCTCTTACATAAAGCTTCTAAAAGACATTGTATAAAGAATAATAAAATTTTTCATGCTATTGATCCATACATTTACATATAGTCATCTATTCTAAGAAACCAATCAAGAGAGTTGGACAAAATGCTAGTCACAAACATGTTCATTGCAGTGTTACTTAAAATAGCCAGCCAACTGGAATCAGCCTTCATGTCAAATAGTAAGAGAATGGTACATGTATATGATATTATATTACACTATCTTTAACAAATTGTATGTACAACTACTAATGTATTTAATCCAATTTATAGCACATGCATGTATATATGTTTGCCTAAATACACACTAACAATGGAAGAAATGATCTCAAATATTGAGAATGTGTTTTTTTTAATGTTAGAGATTATATTGATTTGTGGGTGAATTTTCTTCTCAATACTCTTCAAATTTCCTTAAAAATAAATCTATGAATTATTTAATCATAGGAAAAATTCTATTGACAATACTGTATATAGTCCACTTTCATAATCTATCACACAGTGAGGTATCCACTTACCTCACCTTGCAGGACCCAGATTAAAAAGGATGAGAGATAACTTTTAATATGTAACAGTGAGCCACTGTTTCTTGAAATTAAGTTTCCTTCAGTTAGATTTCAGTCAGTGGTGTAGGGACTGAGCAGTTTGGGAAATGGTATCTTTATATCTCAGTGCTTGTAACTATAGATTGCAAATACGAATAAATATGAGTATCAATCATTGTCTGTTGGTTGAATGAATAATATGTATTACACATATATGGGAAACTATTTCTTCAAAATATGCAGATGTAATTATGTCAAATAAACTACAAATCCATTGAAAATGATGACCAAGTTTAGAGCAGAATTTTTTTTTAGCAGAATGTAGTTCAATAAACAGGAACTAACAGTGTAAAGTGCTCTTAAATATGCCTGCAAAAGAGTTTGATATTAAAAATAACTCTTCATGTATCTTTTAGAGGAAATGAACAATTTAAGCTTCAAAGGAAGCAGTTAAAGACTGCAGGGCACATCAATAGTACTTAGGAGCCAACTTGAAGACTCCCATTGGGCCAAAGATAAAACAATTTGAGCTTCAAAGAGGGTAACTATACTTAATTGAAACCCATCAAATCCATGAGTTCACAACATTTTGTGAAACTACTTGTTCACTTTCAGAGGGTGTTAGGGAGTCAATTCATTATCTCAAAAACTGACAAATAAAGAAAAATCGTCAAGAAAGATTTATTCTGCCTTCCCTATATTGTACACCTGAGTAACCAATTAGTAGTAGAGGGGAAATATCAATTTTTAAGCTCATGAATTAGTTGGCCATAAGACTGGGAGGTTATCTAAATAGTCCTTACCTAACCAAGACAGTCCCTCAAAGGCAGATGATGTCAGAAGAGAAAGTCAGAGAGATCTAAAGCATGAGAGGAATTCAACACAGGGAGGTTCTCTGACACTAAGAAGGCGAGAGCTAGGCGGAAGGACCTCAGAGGGAAATGTGGGAACTTGGAACAATCCCTGGCCAACAGAGATCTCGATCCGACAAACACGAGGAGCTGAATGGTAACAACCACCCGAACAAGCCAGAAGTGAATTCTTCCCTAGAGCTTCTGGAAGAGAACTCAGCTCAGCAGACACCTTGATTTCAGCCCCATGACCTCCTAAGTCCAGAACCCAGTCACAGTGTGCTGGTCTGGTGACACACAGAGCTGGGAGCTAGAAGATGGGTGTAGTCTTTGGTTACTCAGCTTGTGGTAATGTGTTATGCAGCAATAGAAGCGGGTACAAGTGTCAACAGCTACTTACATCTCATAAAAAGAGAAACAATACTTTAGGGGATTTCCTGATGAAAACAACACAAAACTCAAATGTTTAGAACACAAAAGATAACAAAACAAACAAACAAACAACACAAAAAAAACACAGAGATAAAACAAGGTCTGAATAAGCTTCCGGGTTCAGAAATCGATTTTCAGGAAACAGGAGAGAAGACCGTGCTGAGCAGCACCGTGGCCGTGTAACGGGCAAAATCCCGACAGTGAGAGCGTGTATGGTCAGATGCCCCAGGTTTTTCACCAGCTAAACTGTGGAAACCGGAAGCATCAGCGGAAGACCATGTAGATTAAAATATACTTAAAAGATCTATCAAAAAGTTTTTAAAGAAAGAGACTGAACAGGAATATCTACAGATATGCATGTGATAACTCTAAAGTAATGCAAAAGAAAAAAGATTACTCTAAAAATCAAATCAGTATTTACTTTATTGGGGGGGGAAGGAAGAACTTGAGACTGGGTGCAACCAAGAATGACTTCTGAAGTGAGCTGCAGTTTTTGATTTCTTGACCTGGATGTTGGAAAATATCAAAGTTACTTGGAATGAAGATTTTTTGAATGAGTTGATTAAGGCATTGGCGTTAAGGTATAAGACAAAGATTTTTGTCTTCATTACTTTTCCCGACAGCATATTTTAACATTGTTTAAAAATTCAAAAAACACAATGCTCTTCACTGAGAAGAGTTATGATTGTGATACTTCATAATTTGAAGTAACTCCTGAATCTCAAGTCATTTGAATAGAAAGAGCACCTACCTATTCCCCTAGGAAGGTCTTGCTGGCCCTTGTCCCTACAAGGAGGGTTAATGTACAGCCTTGCTTAACAAATTCAAGTGCTTATGGAACCCCTGTAGGGAACTTAAATTAGTGACATGGGTGTACAATGCTCTCTGGGTGGTAAAACTTCAGTTTGGAAAAAAATAGAAAGTGTAAGGGATTAAGGAAAACCAGGCGTCACTGGGCTTTTCTAGAACAGGGTGAAGACTCTTTTTTACAGCCTTGGTGCAGATAGAGGGGGACTGTGGCCAAGTGTTTTCTAAGGAGGTCGCACATTTAAGCATTTATGTAAAATTCCTCTCCCATTTCTGTTATTAAATAATTCAAATGTAAAATATTGCGTGGGCCAACGTGGTGAGAGCCAAACTAAACATTCGGGTCTAGCCGTGGGGCTGCCAGTTCGCTGCCTCTGGATAAGGACCCAGAATGAGAACTTGGGTATCACTGCTCTGCCCCGCTCTCCCCACCCCTGCGCCCACCGCCCCACCCTCCCCCAGCCCCTCGCCAGGGCTGAGGCCGGGTCTACGGGGACATGTTCCTGCAAAGGACTTGATAACAACTCTCCTGGAAGCTCTTCCACCGGGGCGGCTCTTTGCCTCAAATCCAGTCCTCACTGAACGCGCCCTGCCCCGAAGCGGGCAGGAGAGGGCCAGCCGGGTGAGGGAAGACGCGATCGTCCACGCAGGGGCAGTCGGGTGGCTCTCTGTGCACAGCGCTGGACGGTTTGGGCAGTTCCTCCCCAGCCCCGCTCTCTGGCTCCACAGGAAGGGGAAGCGCTTCCAGCCCGAAGGAGGGCGGACTGCGCAGCGCGCGGGGCTGCGGGGCTGGGAGGGACCAGAGCGCCGGGGGGCGGAGCGCGGCCAGGGCCCTTGACCGCCGCTAGCACTGAGGCTTCACGTGATCACATTGCCGTCTGCTGAGGGACTCCGAGGCGACCATCACACAGCTGGTACCGTTCATCACTGTACCCTTGAGTGTGAAAGGAGAATTTGAAATTACAGTACGAAATGGGCACACAACTCCTACCGTAAAATAATATTATTATTTCCAGAAATCCCAAATTGTTGTAATTTGGCTTTCACCTTAAAAGAAAAAAAAAAAAAAAAAAACTAAGATCATAGGGTTCCAAAATTTCTAGCTAGATTCCAGATGTCTCACAAGAGAAAGCAAGAGAAACTCTCTGTACATTGGGTAGATGGTTTTTCCAGAGATACTGGCTCTCCTGAAGGTTCATTAGAATAAACAAACAAACAAACAAACAAACAAACCAATCTCTACTAATATGCTAAACAGAACTTTGCTAGAAAATCCCACAAGCGCTCCTGATCCCAGAGGTAAATTTTCGATGTGATTAAATGTCCTCAGCACACTCCGTGGACTTATTACAAGGGTCCCAGCCAGAGGGACTGGGCCTGTCTGGGCATTTCTAACCCAACCGGAGAGCTAGGTGCCTTTTGTAGGATTCCGTAGGTGAGTAAGGCTTGGTAGAGAACCAGAGTTTCCTCCTGTGACTATACTTGCAGTGAGGTCTATGAGTATGTGTTCATCTTTCCTTAAATATGATGCCTACACCTGAGCATGTACTTTGTGTCAGGTGCTATGTACCTGTCAGGGCTGCAAAGGAGAGTGGGAACCTCATGATCCAGCTACAGCTCCTTTAGGAGCCTCCGTTTCCTCTTCAGTACACGAGGCATTTGGATTCATGATTTCTGAAGTTCCTCCCAGTAATTCTATGTGGTTGTCAAGCATCTGAAGCCAGATTTGCAATGACACCTGTTCTCTTTATTTGGGTGAACTATGAGACACAGCGCACGTGCATGGCACTCAGAAGAGGGTGACATAATTCTCAGGTCTGGGCTGAGGTTGGCATAGAAGACACAGTCCCATACAGAAAAGAATGTGACTCTCATCCTGAACTCCTTACCCATCTTCTGTGCCTAGAATAGCAATTAGCACATAGAACTGTAGGTTTGTGATTATGTAATAAAGGTAATAATGTATCACCATAGTATTTTGAAAGTGGGAAGTAATGCTGTTTCTTTACACAGGAAATTGAGTTGGTACTGCATGTCCGTGACACTCACGACACAATGAAAGATGGTGAGGAACAAGGAATAGAAAGTAAAGAAAACTGCACAGCCAAGGAAACAAGAAGTGAAAAGGGCAAGTTAAGAATTGGGAAAAAAATATTTGCAAACCATATATCTGATAAGAAGCTCATGTCCAAAATATATAAAGAACTAACATGACTCAATAGCAACAGAACAAACGACCCGATTAAAAAATGGGCAAAGGAACTGAATAGACATTTTCCCCCACCATAGGAGACATACAAATGGTCCACAGGTGTATCAGAGGTGCTCACCACCACCAACCATCAGGGAAACACAAACCAGAACAGCGAGATACCACATCACACCTGTTCAGATGACAAGTGTCAGAAAAATAGAAGACAAGTGTGGTAAGAACGTGGGGAAAAGGGAACCCTTGTACACTGGTGGGAATATAAATTGGCACAGCCATTAGGTAAAACAGTATGCAGGTTTCTCCAAAACCTAAAAATAAAGTTAACATATGATTCAGCCGTCCCTTTTCTGGGTACATTCTCAAAGAAAATGAAGTCAGTACCTTGAAGAGGGGCTCCCAAGTTCACTGCAGCATCATTCACAGTAGCCAAGACATGAAACAACCTCAGTGCCCATCACTGGGTGAGTGGGTAAAGAAACTGTGATATATATGCAAACGCATATTTCAGCCTTATGAATGGAGAGCCTGCCATGTGTAACAACATGAGCAAACCTGCAGGACAGTGTGCTAAGTGAAATGAGGCAGATGCAAAAGGAAAAAATAAATTGCATGATCTCACTTATGTGTGGAATCGAAAAAAGTCAAAAGCTTCGCAGCAGAGAGTAGGACAGTGATTCCCAGGGCGGAGGGATACAGGGAATGGAGAGATGTTGGTCAAAGGAATAAGGCTAGAGATCTGATGTACAGCACGATGACTGTAGTTAATAACGCCATACTGAGGACTGGAAATTTACTAAGAGAATACATTTCATATGCCCGCCTCTCTCTCTCTCTCTCTCTCTCTCTCTCTGTCTCTCTCATATACACACTCACCATACAGTAACTATATGAGACGTGTTAACTAGCTCCACTGTTGTAATCATTCCACTATATAAGTATATAAAACTATCACGTTGTACTACTTAAATACATACAATTTTTATTTTAAAAAGAAAGAGCAGAACAAACTTGGATTCTGGAATCACCTGTGAAATGAAATGGGAAGCCTACCTCACAAGATGATTGTAAATGAAATCAAGTGTGGGACGTATGTAGCATGGTGGCTAGCAGGGGGTGAGTTCTCAGGAAGTGGCATTTATTCCTGTGACTACAACCACGAAGAAAGCGCCCAGGGCAGTGCATTGAACATGCTCATGTTTCTCTCCCTTTCCATGCCTTCCTAGCAATGACAGTTCCCTCCTCACGGAGACCTTGATCTTTCCTTATCTCCTTTGCATTTTATTCTAAACAGTCCCACCATGCACAAGTTGTTCTGCCACCCGACTCACCCTGGAATGTCGCTTCCAGGTCCCCAGAAAGCACACGCACCCAGGTAACCCACTGAGCAAGCTAGTGGAACTGCTTTCCAGCAGACAGAGCCCCTCCCGAGGACCCCAGCCCGTCTTTACCATCATCTGTTTGGAAGCCTAGTTGATTCACAGTGCACATTCATGCATGAAATGGATCCCTTGGGGACAAAGGCGGTCATTGTCCCCGCATGCTTCTCCCTGCATCCAGCGCGCGGCTCATTAGGCTCCGCAAGCTACAGAATGCCAAAACAGCGCCCCTGACACATCGCACCTGCTTCTCGGGGCACATCTCACCCACACCGACCAGGCCACAGCCATGGCCACGGGCCACGTTGTAGGATTCCATAGCACTCAGATGAGCTCTTTTGCTTGCCTGGCTTTTATGGATGTAGCCAAGTCCATTTGGTCTTGTTTTAATAACATCCCAATAAAAGAGCTGGGGAATTAGAGGCTAGGAATGACATTTAAATCCCCCATTTCCCTTTGCTGCAATAATAGCCTTCTTGATAATAAAGTAGATAAATTTTATTAAATTACATGAAGTTTTTCCATTTGAAAGCAATTAGAAAATGCTTTCAGTTCAGAATTACAAACCTATTCACTTCAGACTTGAGGCTGACATTTTTATTGGTGATCTGAGTTATAACATGTTCAGCTCTAGGCCCATTCACTGGCCCCTGAGACTTCTGCCAACTTTTTATGGTTTTATGGGAAAGTACAGTATTTAAGCCGCCTCCAAATTCATGAGCTTCCCCTGCTTCTGAAAAAGGTTGTCTCACCGTCCTAACACCGCACGACCAGGGCTGATGTTTATTTAAAAACATCTGCTCCGTCCGTTGTGGTATAACATACCAAAGTAGCCTGACGTTTTAAATACTTTTTCTTTACACTTTGTGTCAAACAAGGAGAGACCATAACTACTTTTGTGATGAAAAACTGTTTAGGGCAATGACAAGATGATACAGTAAGTGGGCTAAATGGTACCTAAAGTAATCAAAGGAAAATGCCAGGATTAGCCCAAGTGCCACGGAAGCCCACTTTTATGGAGATTTCGGATCGTGCTTTAGAGCTTAGTGTGTCCTAATTGATAACGAAAATTGTCCCTTCTTATTATATTTTTAGGATAAGAACGTGAATTATTATTTTTTTAAAGTTTTTGACACACTGGGGAGGGAAACAGAACACTGTCTCTGTGTCCCTGACTGCTCTTTGCACAACATGGCCACAGATCCTGTCAGTCAGTGCTACTGACCACCAAGTCACTTGAAACCATGCTTCAGAGCTACCTTTACTTACGCCCCAGCGCAGAAGTGAATTAAAAATGGAAAAAAAAAGTTGTAGTTTTTTTTCTTTACTTACATGCGTATGAATCATTGAACTACCAGAATATTACCCATTAGAGACACTGGTTAACTTATTTAATGATAAAATGGCTGTCTTGAGAAAAACAAATGCTTGTAATACTTTCAAAGACAAAATTTTTATCAACCCAAACATCCCTTCACCATCTTCCCCAACACAAACACACATTTAAAAAAAACAAAAAAACAAAAACTGTTTTCTATTATAACTTGGGCAAATGTAAACTTTGGTTTAGCCTCTCTTGATAATAACAGATTACAAATGCTTTTAATCAGCAGAAAACCATATGCCTGAAGACACTTGAACATTCTTTTGGATGTGATATCTGAAGCCAAGGAGGCAGTGAAAGAAGATGGAAGTCAAGTGTGGCTAAGTGTCCTGAGGAACAATTTGACAGCCACAGTACACCCAAAGTAGAAGAAAGCACAGCTCTGTTTATTAGCAGGGGAAAGAGTGATTTCTCACTGTTATTGGAAGTCATTCTGCAGTCACAAAAACACAGGTTGCCAATGCTAGAAGGTTTAGAACATGGATGTCCAACCTGTGGCCCCGAACGGCTTTGAATGTGGCCCAACACAAATTCTTAAAACATCGTGAGATTGGTTTGTGAACTTTTTTTTTCTTTTTAGCTCCTCAGCTATCGTTAGTGCTAGTGATTTTATGTGTGGCCCAAGACAATTCTTGTTTTAATGTGGCCCAGGGAAGCCAAAAGGTTGCATACTGCTGGTTTGGAACATTCCAGAAGAAATAGGCATTGTCTTGCCCTAACCAGTCTGTCAGGGACTTCTCCTCTGCCTTGCTCAGGAGGGCTCAGTGCTAGTTCTCGACATGAAGCTCTGCCCACTCCCCTGCCTTCCACACACCTAGGCCAGCCATCATGGGTTAACACAACTGCTCGCAACTGTGCTCAAATGAACTCCCTAAAAGAAGCCAGCAGTCACGGGCCACAGGATATGTGGAAAGTAGACACAACAGGGAAATGTTATTTGTGACCTTTTAATATTGTGGCTCTCTTTGGTCCATAAATCTCCTTTCCTGATCATACCAACCCACCTTATGAACACGCAGAGCTTTGATGGGCTCTTTATTAGCTTGGCAAATGGAGTGGTGGGTGAGCTTCTGTCACAGTGCTGACTCCGTTACAAAGTGTGAAAGGAATTCCCATCCACCCATGGGCCCGGAGGCACCCCGATGTCAACATACATCTGTTTTATGGACATTCAACAGGAACAGTTTATCAAAAAGCACAATTGTAAATCTCTACCTGCTGCCACTCTCTAGTAGACCCTTCCAATCACCACAAAACATGTCAAAGCATCTCCCATATTAAAACGTAAAATAAAAAAAGAACCAAAACACCTTCCTTGACCTACAACCCCCGTAGCTCCCGCCATGTTTCCGTCCTCTTTCTGGCAAAGCCTTTAGGAAGAAGTAGTTGTAATCCCTGTCTCCACTTGCTTTCCTCCATTTTTTTTTTAACCACTCCATTGTCCTAACAATAAACCGGAATAGCTATTTCAATGTCACCAAAACAACAGCACTCCTTGTTGACACTTGCTCACTAGCTATTGCTGTTGTTTTTTTTTTTCAGCCTCCTTCATTTATCCCTCATAATATCCCCAACTTCTAAATGCTGAGGCATTTGGAAGTTCAATGTTAAGAACTTCATCTCTTTTCTATCTACTCTCTCTTGCTAGGTGACTCCTTGGGGGGCCCACAGGCTTAGATTTTATCTCTATGTTGATTAATTTTCAAAGTATATCTCCAATCCAGGTTTCTTAACTGAACTCTGGACCCCACCCCCACAACTGCTTCCTCAACATTCTCACCTGGATGTCCAAAACAAATTTAATCTGTTTCCTACAACCCCATTCCTCCTGAAATCCCATCTCAGTCAACAATAATTCCACTCTTTAAGGTGTTCTAGCTCACCATATCCTCCATAAAATTAAAATCATCCTTGATTCTTCCTTTTATTTCATGCCATATGTCCAATCTGTCAGCCAACTATTTTATTTCTAGAATCTAAATTCCTTTCCCCACCCTAGTTCGAACTACTATCATGCACTCGGGTGAATTCCAAAGCCTCCAAATAGAACGCCCTGTTTCCGTCCTTGACCCCAAATGCATGTTCTCCAAGTGGCCAAAGACATCTTTTAAAATATATATTTATATTATCATACCATAAAATTGATTCGTTTTTGTACATATCATGACCTTGATACTCCTGTGATCAGTTCTCCAACAACTTCCTGAAGTCCCCACTGTGGCCCTCAACACCCAGTAAAATCTGACCATCACCTGCTTCTCTCCGCCCGTCAGCATTCTCTCTCCACCCTCTTCGCTCTGCTCCCACGCACCACATGCCTTGCTGTTTCTTAAAACCCACAGTCCCTCATCTCTGCCTCTCCTCTGTCTGTGATGCTCATCTCCTGAACATATGCATAACTTACTACTTTGCTTCCTTCAGGTTATCTACTCAAGAGGCATCTCATCAGCAAACTTTTCTCTGACTATCCTATCTGCAAATGAATCCCCAATTCTGTATGCCCTGTGCTGTATTTTTTTTCCTTCACAGCTTTTATTATAATCTCTGACCTACTAAATATTTCTACTACCCATTTATTTGTTTGTACAAGGTCTAACAAGTTCTCGAACTCATCTTAGAAACAGTGCTACATACCTCATTGCTGAATATCCCTATGGTCACCTTCAAAGTACTTCCCTTGGGAAGTAATGCACTGACACCAGTGCCAAGTCCACCCTTCAGAGCAATTTTGGAATTTTTTTTCTGTAATGGCCATCAGAGCTATTATTACCCTTGATGTCCTGAATGTCATCAAAATGTCTTCCTTCCAACATTTTCTTCATCTTTGGATAAAGAAAAAGTCACTGGGCCTAATCATGTGAGTAGGGAGGGTGTTCCAATACAGTTATTTGTGTGCTGGCTAAAAACTCCCTCACAGACAGCGCCACGTGAGCTGGTGCATTGTCATGATGCAAGAGCCATGAGTTGTTGGCGAAAAGTTCAGGTCGTTTTCATCTAACTTTTTCACATAGCCTTTTCAGCACTTCCAAATAATAAACTTGTTTGACTGTCCAGTTGGTACAAATTCATAATGAACAATCCCTCTGACATCAAAAAAGTTTAGCAATATTGTTTTGACTCCTGATTTGGACTGATGAAACTTCTTTGGTCATGGAGTATTGGCTGACTTCCATAGTGCACTTAGATGCTTTGTTTCAGGGTCAAATTGGTACACCCATGTTTCATCACCACTGATAACAGTGCCCAAAACATCATCTTGCCTCTACCAAAAGGTCTTGCAACCCTGACTTTCCTTGGCTTTTGTTCATCAGTGAGCTCCTTTGGGACCATTTTTGCACATACCTTTCTCGTGCCAAGATTTTCAGTTAAGATTTCCCTGTTTCTCTATCAATGTTTACTTGATCTGCTATGCTTCTCACAGTCAGCCGATGATTTTGATGCACAATTCGATGAATTTTTGCAATGTTTTCCTCAGTTCTGCTTGTTACTGACTGCCCTGACCTCGCTTTATCAGTGACACTTTCTCTCCTCTCAGAAAAACATTTAATCCATTGGGACACTGCCATTTACTTCATAGCATCATCCCCATAAACTTGGACTAACATGTCCCTGATTTCACTTCCACTCTTGTTAAGTTTAACAAGAAATCTAACGTTTGTTCATTGTTCCAATTCAAGCTCCTACATTCTCGTGATGGCACACAGAAACATGCAGCAACAATAATGAATGTCACTCAGCAAGACACCACCACGTGTCAACACAAACACAGCTGTGAGACACAGATGTACCAAGGTTATGACACCTCACCGAGTTGTGTGTACAGTGCTGCCAACATAAGCGCACGGTGGCACGTGCGTGAACTTAATTGTCAGACCTTAATTGTATGCTTACCATCCATTTCTCCTCACTAGTAAGTAACCTTAATGAGGGAGAACATTTGTTCACCACTACACTCTATTGTCTAAAAGAGTATCACTCATGTACTGGTGCTCAAATGTATGTGAAATCATTGAATCAACACATCAAAAAATGTTAGATCTAGAAAGGACCACAGAGAATATCAAATGAAATTAAGTTTATCACGCATCCCTTACCCATTAGAAAAAGTCAGACATTCTACCAGTCACAAGAGAAACAATAACTTTTAATTGCTCATTTACAGTGCCCTAACTTCGCAAAGATACAAGGAGGCAGATTTTGGAAGACACTTAAGTAAGGATGATGAAACAGAAAATTCTACAAACTAAAGGAAACGTTATGTAATTACAACTTTTCATGTTCATATTCACACATATATGAGTATACATACAGATATGTATGATTGTCTCAGAGAAGAAATAAAAGGTGTCTGAATGGGTAAGCTACACCTCATATGACATTTTGGGAACAGGAGGAGGTACAGTAGTCTGTTTATAGGTTCTGGGTGGATTACCCACTGGATGAGAAAGCAGGTTTGCAGCAAAGTAAACAAAAGTTACAATGCAAGGGGGACAAAAATTTTCCCGTGTAGGGAATCTGTGATGAGTATTTATTTTATTGAAATCGATTTTCTTTAAACAAATGGTGTGGTCCAGATTGTTCCCTGAGTGGCACTAGATGCCACCCCCAGTCACAACCCTATGAAAGACCCCTCTGATGCCAGTATAAGCTTTAGGAAAGCAGGACCAAGTGGGGAAATGTGCATTTTGGTGAGGGCACTAAAGCTTACATATTCGCATGCACTTAATTTCCATCACTCTTCTTTCCTTCCACAAGAATTCTCTTCTAAATGACTAATGTTTTACTCCTTGTGCTGATGTTGTAAAATGGGACAATACACTTCATACCTTTTAGAAGTGGCTGTAATTAAATTTCCATGTAAAGGCAGGTAAAATGGGACCATGCCAAGAGCAGATATGAAAAGCAAGGACAGCAGTCTGGAGGCCTATGCAAATATTGAGGTGTTTTTTCAAATGTCCACCCACCTTTTTAGTACCCCAAGTTTTGGATTCAAATAGTCTGGGATTCAAATCATGGATCAGGAAACCACTGGCAGTGTGACCTCAGGTGATATTCTTAATGCTTAGAGATGCATGTCCTGGCTTCACAAACTGAGCATCTCCCCCTGCCCTAACAAGCCATAAGGCCATTGTGAGAGCGGAAGAAGATCACATGGGTAAAGTGGCCAACACAGCATACAGAGTATATTCCATTTCTTATCTGGAACCTGCATTACAATTCAGGATAAGTCTTATCAAGGGAATCCCACTGAAAGCGAAGTGTGTGATGTGTTGCTTGCTTTCTAGTAAAAAAAAAATCAAAGAAAGAAAGTAAGAAAGAAAGAAAGGAAGGAAGGAAGGAAAAGAAAATCTGTATTGTGCACTTGCTGAGTACTCAATTCTCTCAACTTGATCACACGTCTGTGAAATTGCATCTAGATTTTAATCTTATTCTAAAATGTTATGAATTCGTTCTCTCTCGTGGAATCCTCATTCATAACAAATGGTCACGTCCACCAGCCCCTTGCCAGTAGAAGAGTTGACCAATTTTATAATCCAAAGAATTTCTATCATGATCTGCAGAGAGGATAGAAAAGAAATTGAACGGTCTTCAGTGAAGGCCACCTACAGTCTACCGGTCTATCTCCCCAACCTCATCCTGCACCACATGCTTCTCTTACACACTCTCTCAACAACCAACTTTATTCCCACTGGATATCCCCCCTCTCCACCTCTGCCCTCATTACACCAACGGGGTGGCGGTGAATCTCCACCCAACTCTTCTCATCTCTCAGAGAAAAACACAAAATGGTCCATATGATTTTTCTAATCATTCATTTTTCACAATGTCCCACAAAGAGATCCCAAGAAAGAGAAGACCCATTGATTTGTATGAGATAGAGCTTCTAGCCCCTACAACTGCACTTTTAAATAAACATATATTTCCATTTCCATCTACCTGCCTTATCTAAGAGTAGTTAAGATTTCAGATATCCAACTCTTCCAAGAAAATAAAATCAGCACTAGATAATGGGCTTTGTAAATATAATAGTGCCCTGATATTAAAAACTGTATGTAATTCAAATTATTTTCATAAAAGTTATTTTATAGAAAAAGCAAACTGGAGAGAATGGGAAACACAAGCCTAGTACTCTTTATATTATTAGTTTTTCCTTTTCCTTTATAAAGTTACATAATTTGGATAAAAATATGTAGTCTCCAAGACACATTTCGGTTTTTAAATAAATGACATTCAAATCAACAGTGTAAATCCTTGCCCTCAAGAATAAAACAGAACTTTCCTATAAAAGCTTTAGTCTTGAGGTTGAAACATCTCAAGTTGTGGGTTTCAGACAAATTCAGATTCTTGTATCATATTTCTGGCCAACAGAAAGCAAAGACATCAAATTTTAGCTTTTGTCAGCCTAGGAAAATTGTCACAAACCAGAAGGATTTGTTAGAGGAGTTTTGTTGATGTAAACAAAACAACAAGGAGCCATCTTAATTTTTTTAAAAAGTGTATGACCCACTATCATGTACTACGTAGACTGGTATGCACTACACAGAGCATTAAACAATGCAGTGTAAGACCATCCTATCAGTTAGTTCAGTAATGAGAAAGCACACAGGAATGCTATCACTTGTGATCTTTCAAACACTTCAAAGTTTACAAGGGACTCCCACAACCTCCTAGTTCATTCAAAAGTTTCTATAGCAAATATTATGACATCCATCTTGATTGGATTGACAGAAGAGAAGGGAGGGAGGGGGATCCAAAGACATGATGAGTGGTGAGTACACAATGCAACACACAGATTGTAGAACTGTACACCTGGAACCTATGTAACTTTACTTACCCATGTCACCCCAATAATTTAATTAAACAAAAAAAAAAGAAAGAAAGAGGAAGGGTTATGCTTTATTCCCAGATGTGGCCTATAGTGAGCTTTCTCATGGGCATTTTAAAGCTCAGAAATGTCTTAGGAAAAAAATAGCATAATGTGTGTAAAAATGTGATCAGAACAAAACAGTCATAAAAACAGAACAACTAAATCACAGTTCCAGAGGAAGAGGCATTTGAACCACACTTAAGTTATATTAACAGTCATTTTTTTAATCTCATGCTGAAATTGATAGGTATATATGTGCTTCCAGGCCTTTAAAATAATGTGAGTTGGATTCAGAAGGCTGTCCAAGATCATTTGACCTCAGCACACTGAGAAAGAAAATTAGCTTAAATGTATAGCACTTTTGGTTTCTGCATTCACTGGGAACCACGTGGGTGTTAGTATGCGGAGAATTGGCCTGGGATAATTAGAAAGACTTTGAAAAACTTGAGTAAAATATTTTATTGAATGTTTGGTTTCTACCAACAATGACAGCTGCATAGAAAAATCTTCACCCTACTGTATTTTTATTTTGTGGAATGGATAAGTGTCAAATAGAATACCTTTCATGGTCTACTGCAAGTGTTCTTATTTTTTCTAGGAAGTTGGTTCAAGCAGCAGTACACGCTATAAAAAGCAAGTGGTGAGTAAATTAGATATTGATTATTTATGAGAAAAATTACCTTTCCTATTTCTTATTTTTGCACATGAAGATTTGACTGTTAAGTAGATACTTACGTGATTTATTTACTTTGGTAACAGGCCAGGCAAGAATATTTAAATTCTACTCTTGGAAGTAAAAATTATCTAATCATTCACAAGCTTTTATAATAAAACATTTATCATGGGCCATTAATCCATTAGGACTTATTTTGCATCCCATCCTTTCACTAGCACCTTGCTTTGAACATAGTCAAGTTTGGCCACAATTTTTCCTTTTATCATATATCATAGTTACAGCACGGGACGCACCAAAGCTGGATTCCAAAATCCCTGCACTCTGCTTGAACTTGGCACACAAACTCAGCTAGCGATTCTAGGGCTGAGACTCATCCAGGCTCAGGTCCTGAGATCACGCTTGGATCATAGCATACCAAAAGTTTAGGGTTAGGGCATAGCAAGAAAATAAAAATCTAGACACAACATTATCTCACAGAGGTTTAAAACAAAGTTCTAAATCTGTGGGGGAGCGTTCTGATGGCCGTCGGTACGGGGCGAGGACAGTGGTCCTTGGACACTGTCCTCTCATCCACGACCCGATCCCAGCCCTTTCACCTGCTACTTTGCACTGTTCTGACCCGACGGCCTTCCCATGATATACCTGCCTCACTGCCAATGAAGCCCCTTGAACATTTCTTGGGCCTAAAAAAACAGCAACACGTGTCGGCAGCTTCCCACTGAACAGCAAACGACATCTACTCAGAAATTACCAAGAGTGAAAGAATATGACATAGATAACTGCATCAAATCTGGCCTTTGATGACTCAAAATGGTGGGTCAATTTTGCACTAACAAAGGCAAAGGAGGTGAGTTCCTTTTTTGCACTCATTTATGAAAATTATTACTGCTCTGCCTCACAGTACTGTTAAAAAACTTCAGTAAGCTAGTGTTTAAGAGAATATTTTGTAAACCATAGAGCCTCAAGCATATATGCCACCATGGTAATAATCTATTGCAAATCCTCTTAAGCTACAGTTTACAAGCCATTATACCTGGCTCTATACTGGCACCTGGAGAAGCCATCAAATAGTGGCGCATACAGGCCTAACATAAACCGAAAAGTACATACTAGAGTGATTCTACAGATGAGTAAACTGAAGCGCCCAGAGATCAAGTGACTTGACCAAAGCCACTCAATCTGCTTTTCAAAGCCACCAAGTGGCACGAGCTGACATTTAAGCTGCAATCTGCTTGCACAAGAGTCACTCTTCTTGGGTCTAAACCAATGGGATGCACTATTTCTAGAACTCAAATTCTCAACCAGGTTAATGGATCGGCCTCCAGGGGCTGCCCTAACAGAGAGGAAGCCAAGTAGAGTGAGCTTACTACTGCAGAGCACAGAGGGGAAAAATATACCCATGCTGTCTCCTTATGGAGGATGGGCAATCGAGGACGTGCCATCGTTAACACCTATAACAAGCGAGGACGTGCTCTAGAGAACCATATTTTCTTGATGCTTTTCAGTTTAGAAGGCTGACTTTAAATGTTGGCTTGCTTGTTGTTTTTCAAAACTGGGAAGAGCTTACACTTGATTTTGTCAGCAGCATGGCAGAGAGGTCATTGTGAGGGCTTCGTCATTACTCACCTGTGAGCACGGCTCACACACAAGGTATCTGTTCCTCAATAGTCACCTCTGGTTAGTAATTTCCATTGATAACATCACACACAGTTAATTTTAAACTCAGGGTTATAACCCCAATTGTTACATTTAATGTTCCAAGAAGATTTTACTGTGAAGCAACACTGTAAAGGTTTTGATAGAAGCAGAATGCTTGTCACGGGGCAGGCAATTCAATCAATGGCAATAAAAGTTGTGGATTGCTCAAAATTGATAAATATATTTGAAGCTAGAAAGTTGACAGTAACAGAGCAGCAATTAAGGACCAAGCCATGATAACGAAGAGATAAACAAACCAACTACCAGTGTCTTCTAGATCCTCCCAGACACGACGGACCTCCTTTTAAAGCATTAGAAATTTGTCAGAAAGATTCTGGTTTCTCTCAAAAGAAGTTACTGAACTTCCAGTGAGAGGAAATTCAATTAAGGGGGGGAAAAGGCAACTCTGGTCTTCTCTGACAAACTTCAAATTGTACTGTCAGCAGTAAAGGTGCGGTGTCAAGATAACAACCCTGAGTGAAGAAAGGTAGACTTTCGCCATGACGGGCTCTGTAATCCCTAATGGTCAAAAGGGAGTGTGAAAAATGACTTGAGACTCCATATTTGCAGGATTAGCCTCGAATATTGATGTTGAACCTAAAGAGGAAAGTAGCATGTGCCATATGGATTAACATACGCTAATAGCAGTTAGTTAAAAAATAATTAAAATAGCACAAGTAAGCGATCTCCCCTGAAAAAATCTTATCATTAAATCGGATGACCAATTTGTTACTGTCGGTATGACAGATTTGATGATACGTGCTCAGTATGATACGTGCTCATCAGTATGAAAGGGAGTATTTATTGGGTACTTAGCATCTCCTTTAAACCTCACTACAACCCTATGTAAGAGGTGTATTATATCCATTTTACAAGTAAGCAAACAGAAATTCACAGAGACGAGATCCATTTCCACCAGCTGTGAAAGGGTTAGGCCAGAATGTTCCCCAGGCCTGTCCCCGACTGGGTCCAGCCTCCGTGATCACACTACGTGAATGAATCTGTCATGGGAAGAGCACCTTAGTCATCTGCCTAAAGAAGTTCCAGAGCTGGAGTCCCCTGGTGGTGTAGTGGCTTAAGGCCTCGGCGCTGGCGCTGTCAGCGCTGCGGCCTGGGTTCGGTTCCCAGCCAGGGAGCTACCCACACAAGAAAGTTCCAGAGCTAAGACCATACCTGTCCCTCTAGTGGCCGTGGACGATGACAAGGGCACTGAAAGGCTGAGCTTCGGTGCACTGTGTCACTTCCAAATCTTTCTGTCGGCTCTCTCATTGATTAAATGGCGCTCTGCAGGCCTCGTGCTACGCGTACATACAAGGCCGTCCTGTGCGTTTCTCCAGACGCGGTGGGAGAGAGTCTGCCAAATGGAACGATATTCCCAGGGAAGCATCTCATGCCTTTTGACAGAGACTTCACAGGCACATGGGTTATGGCACTTGCCTTATCTAGAATGCTTCTCTCCCACAAGCCCTGATAATACAAAGTAGACAATAAAACAATTAAAGTGGACCTATTTTTCAACTACTTCTCATCCGCAGCCGGTCATTCACTCCCAGCCCGGCTAGACGATACCATCTCACACTTCAATCTCAGCTTATCTGTGAAGCAGGGGGAGCCACACTCCGGTCCACTCCCTCACTTTAATTCATTGGTCATTTAATGATATCAAAACCAGACACATCCAAATGTCTATTCCCTGACACACTGCAGATGTTCACACTTCTGGGGTCTGAGGGAAAGTGGCAGTATAAAAAAAGCATTGCGTGACCGATCCCCTCCTACTTGTAGTAAGCTGTCTCTGCGTGTTACATGGGTGTGTGCCTCCACTCACCCATACCACATGCACACTCACACCTACACATAAATGCACAATATAGGCTGACCAGACGTCCTGCTTTAAACAGGACAGAAAACAATGACACTGTCCTATTTCAGACGGTACGTATGGTCAGCCTAGCCTCACTGGGCTAAATTCAAGGTGACAGTAGACTGATCATACATACCATTTGAAATGCGACCATTGTTTTCTCTCTCATTTACAATAGTACATCTGGTCCGCGTATCACAACATGCCCTGTGTGTGTGTGCGCATATACATGTGCGTGTGATCTCAATCCCCCCTTCCCTTGACTGACAGAGAGATGAAGCGGGTCATAGGCACAGGCCCCTGCCTCTGCTACATTTGGTTCCCTGCCTGATTTCTTCACCAGGGAGCTAGGTTTTTAAATAACACATTATCGGAACTAAGCCTACAGTACCCAATTTCTGTCGCCTAGCTAAAGACTCCACATATCAGCAGACTCTGTAGACAGTCCATTCATTCAGAAAATATTTTTTGAAGCATTCCTGAGTTCAAGGATTACTTTAACTATCACCAACTAAAAGACGATGCGCAAAAACAAAACCAACAAAAATCAGCACGCTCTTCCCATTCGGCCCAGTGGAAGTCTGCTGACTCCTAACAGCTTCAGCTTTCCTAAGAGAAGACAGCCAGAGGGAGGCCTGAGTGCAGCGATTTAATTTCTTTTAACCTCATTAGAACCCCGTTAGCCCCACACTTACTTTTACAAGCATTATTTCTTTCTATGAATATGAAAACCAGAGCTGTTAAATCTCAGGTGTTTGCAAACATCGTACGTTCCAGTATAACCAACAGACCATGTGGGATTCTTATCTTTCTGAAATCCATCCTGTATTCAGAAGGGTCCCGTACACATCCTTTGGGTCCAAAGGTTTTAAAGCGCAACTCATGTTATGGGTATCAGGCATGCATATGCAGTGATACAGTGACAGGTTCTGTATGGATCTGCTTCATCCTCACTGAAAAACAATGACTCAAATGCTGGTGTGTGTGTTGATCAATAATCAATATACTCGATACTTTTAAAGCCCAACTGGTTTTAGATCCTCAGAAGCAACAACAAATGAGGAACTGTTCCTCACCTCTTGATTTTAGTAATTAATTTAAATTATGTTGAGAGGAAATGGGTTTGGTTGCGTTGTTTAAGTGCTGAGGTGAACCCAGGCTTAATTCAGCATCCTGGTTTGCATTTGCCTGAGGGGACAGAAAAAGTGCCCTATGGCCTCCTCTTCTGAGCTCCCAGCTCCCAGGACGACAGTCTGGAAGTTGACAGCCAGTACTGTTCCTGTCTGCAGGGAAACTTGTAAGGGCATTGCAGGACCAGCCCATTTAGCCTCAGAAATTTCCCTCTGAATCTACAGGTCCAATCCCTTAGAGTTCATGGGGAGAGCCCACCTCCCACCCACCCTCCCAGAGTCTGTGGACAAGAGAATGGTACGTTTCAGACTACAGTCCGTGAGGGATAGCGCAGTAACAAAAAAATAAACACATATAGGAAGCCTGGGACTTTAAGTCATAAGTCGAGCAAAACCTGAAGCTGTGGAAACAGACATCCACATGCCTAAGCTGCCAGGACTCCCAAAATCAGAGAAGAAGAAGAAAGAGAGTGCAGAAAAAAAATAAAAACCAACGTAAAACACATTTGCTTTCCCTTTCTTCCCACTACCCGCCCACCGATCGCCTAAAAGTTCCCTGAAGAGAAGGATCAATTTTCCTTCTGCTTTGTGTCCCCATGACATGACTCCGAGGAGATGCCCACAATCCACGTGCTCAGATAATGCAGGCGTCCCAGGAGGGAACATTCGGGGTGAGAGCGCCACCAGCCCCTCGGGCAGCAAGGGAACCGACTCCTCTGCTCAGCAGGGAGAGCTGAGCCTGTCTTTGTCACCGGGGCCAGGGGGTTTGGATGAGCCGTTTTACCAGTTCTCTCAGCAGGGAGGTGGCAGACCCACAAGAAGGTCTTAGGTCAAATTATCAGAGGAATTTCAAAATGCCGTGGACGGAATCCAGATTGAAAGTTAAGTCAATGGAACGATGCCTGTTTGTAAACACAATACACCGGTGACCCCGGAGGGACATGGGTTGGGACAGCTCTGGTGGCCCCCTTGGTCCAGACTGCCCCCCCCCGCCGTCTTGCCTCCCGATCAAGTCTCTCCCATGTTCAAGACTTGGCACAAATATCACCTCGAAACTTCCCCTCCCCACCTCTGTGGCCTCATTCTCGGAGATACGGACTTCTAAGAAAACAATGACAGAAACGGTGATTATTTGTATACTTATCTGTCTCTCACGTGAGACAATGAGCTCATGGGGGGGCAAGACATAGATCCAATGTGCCTCTCGACGCTCAGAGCTACGCGTGATAAATCTTGCTTGCCAATCATAAATACATGCTGCTAGATAAATAACCGATTGACCTAGGGCGTTCCTGTTTTTACGGCAGATTTACTGTATTTCAAATGGCCCAACCTAACATAGAAACCTCTTATTGACGACAAATAAAAGGAAAACTTTAAACAAGATTACCGCCCGTGGAAACCCAAATCCATCCAGCCAACAGCGTCAGACCTCTGAATGATATCCCAGAAAGCGTATGAAGCAAGGGCCCCGAAGGAAACCTTAAAAGATTAACAACCGTCTCCTCTAAGCTTGGGACAAGAGAACAAATCTAAGCACATCATCCTCCCTGGGTAACAACAATGTCTGAGCCAGGAAGTTTAGAAAGCAGGGAAGAAAGAAGGGTGCAAAACGGCGGTGTGGTACACAGCGATGACTCGGCGTGGGGCCCGCATCCCATTCTCTCAGGAGGACACACTCATTGGAACACCAGCATGTTTCAAGACTTGACGTGTCATTGCGCTCATGGACTTCATTTTCCTTTAAAAAGCAACCTGATACGGAAGCGTCTGTGTCATCCTCATTCTTTTTCTCTCCTCTTAAAATTTGAAAATATGCTCATATTTGAATCTCTCTGTCTAGAGAAAAAAACCTATCGCTCTTCCTGGGGGTTAAGTTAATCCTGCCCCTGGATAAGACATTAAAAGAAAGGTGATAATAGCCTTTGCTGATGACCTTGTTTATAACTCTTCTGTCCCTAGAAAAAGACCACCTGCTATTCCTCTTGTATCAACACACAGACCAAGCCCAGTGCAGGGAGGCTCGTGACCCAGAGCTACAAATCTCTATCCTGTTACCAGCCTTTTTTTGTTTCCAGGCTAAGCAGTGTGCTGAAGTCTTTATTTGACTTGTTCGAAAACCCCAAAATACGAGCTATGAAGAAATCCCTCAAAAAACACATCGTTGCATAGCACGTAAAGCCTTCCATAATCCTTTCTTCCCTCTCCAATTAAAAGCGTGTAAATCCCCGAGCACGGTGGCAGGCCCGTCCAGGAAGTGCAAGGCGTCCTCTGCCCGGCCACACGGTCCTCAGCTGAGACGCCGAGGCTGTGGCCGCGTTGTTTGACAGGAGGGTTAGTTTGCAGATAGTGAAATTTCAGTTGCCAGGTGCCAGAGGCAATTTATCAGACACTCATAAAATAAAGATCAAAAAGCCCATCCGTCTCCCCGTGCATCTGGGATCGAGGAAGGAACACTCAGGCCCGGGATCCTTTAAACAGCTCTCACTGAAAGAGCCTGATGTTTATAATAACAAGGAAAGGAGAGAGGGGTCAGGTCAAGTTCTGCCGACTAGCAGGTGTTGGTGTACGTGTTTTGTTCTCTCTCTTTTTTTGTTTCTTCTTAAAAAGTAATCTGAAAGAGTATCGAGCTGTTGCAATGGACACCCGCCACATGCATTTATTTACATTTTTACATGTTTCAACAGAAAATGTGACCTGAAACCCAGAACAAAGCCTTGACCGTAAAAGCTCTAGTAGGTTTTCCATGAAAACATCAGCACACTGAATGAAGCAGAGAGAGTCCAAGATTTTAACGACATTACATGGACTGCAACACGATATTACCTGAGACTCATAAAGCACTTGTGACACCATATTTTGAGTGACAATAATTAACTACTACTAATTATAACAATTGCATGTATATAAGGATTTTCTTTTTTATTATTGCCTTGAGAGCAAAGAGATGATGAGGAGACTTGCTTGAGGCCACACAATAGGTAAGTGACAGAAACAGGTGGACCCTGACCCAGTGCTCTCACCACTGGGCCTCCCCACAGCAAGCTCCAGGGTGCAGTTCTGCGACTTAGTGGTCCACACGAGGCATGTAACCAGCCTCACTTGTCCCCACTGAACCGAAATTAATACATCAAAGTTTTGGGTTAGTTGAAAGTCAATTTAGGGGCAGTAATTTAATTAAGAAATCCTTACACTATCTTAGCGCCAGACCTCAATTGTTTTCTCATCCAGTTAAGCAGACTGCTATGATTTGATGTCAGGGACAAGGTCAAGGCTGCAACTAGTCACAATTACCTTTTGGCGTTCACTGGACAAAAATGCAAAGATAACATACTGGGGCCGGTGGAAGAAACGCCCCAAAACGCCACACAGTGTGCTTGAGTGTGGCATCCTTACGTTACGGAACTGCACGCCGATGGCGTTGTGATGGACGCTTTGGTGTAGGTGGCGGCTCCCAGAAAGGGGCATCCTTTGGGCCGGACACGGCTTATCGCCCACTAACATTAGGGCGCGGGTTTCCTGGGGCAGTTTCTTCCCTGGCCCTTGCTTCCAATCTGGGCACGTTTTTTCTTTCCCCCATGTCTCTGTCTCCTGCTTTCTTTCATTCTCACTCTGTCCCGCTCTCTCTTCCTCCTCCTCCTCCTCCATCTTTTCTTCTTCTTTTTAATCTTGTAATGCACCTTTCTTATTATTTTTTCTTGGAATTGTGAAGGGTAGAAAGAGAAGAAAAGGATAAAGGAAGAGAAGCAGGAGGAACAAAGGGTAAGAGGAAGAAAAGAAAACAGGGGTAAAAAGAAGGAATTTGGGAAGACGCCATGATGAGAAAAATAAATTTCAAGAAGATTAAATTCTAGCAGGGTATATGAGTGTTAATTAAGAGTAAGAGTTCAAGAATAATGAGGACAAAGGGGGGAAAATGAGGAAATTAAGGCTCATGAAAAAGTAATGGGTTATTATTTCTGCAACAGAATCTAACATTATTATTTCTAGTCTTTCTAACTCATTCATTAAATATTGTAGTTTCATGAAAATATTTGTATATATTCAAAGAAATAACATTATTACAGATATGTGTGTGTGTGTATATATACACACACATATATATGTGTATGTGTATATATATGTGTGTGTGTGTGTGTGTGTATGTGTGTGTGTGTATATGTGTGTGTGTGTGTGTGTGTGTGTGTGTGTGTGTGTATAGAGAGAGAGAGAGAGAAATTTAGAGCCTAGAAAAGCCTTTATCATAATCACAAGATTTCAGAAATGAATACAAGGTCAGACAATTAAGTTCACGAACTCATCCTAGAAAAAGTGCTACATATCTCATTGCTCATTATCACTACGGTCACCTTCGAAGTCCTCCCCTTGGGAAGCTATGCACCGATGTCAGTGCCTAGTCCACCCTTCAAAGCAATTCTGGAACTCTTTTTCTGGCATGGCCATCAGAGCTTACCAAGGTCATAACACCTTACTGAGTTGTTTGTACAGTGCTGCCAACATAAGTGCATGGTGGCAAGGTTGAAAACTTAATGGTCAGATTTTGGGCACAAGGACAGCTCTGATGGCCCTTCCAGAAAAAGAGTTTCAGAATTGCTCTGAAGGGTGGGCTAGGTGCTGGCATCAGTGCACAGCTTCCCAAGGGGAGAACTTCCAAAGTGACTGTAGTGATAGTCAGCAATGAGGTATGTAGCACTTCTTCTAGGATGAGTTCATGAAATTAATTGTCTGACCTCATACAGTAAAACATCTAGAGTGATATGAATCCTCAGTGGACATAAGCCAGTTTCAATGTTAAGCCCTGACCTTGGAAGAGTATTGATCCTGGAAGTTAGATCTGTAGACAACATTTCAGACATGGTGATGAGAGAAGAAAACAGTAGGTATGTGGTGACCTCAGACATTCATTGGTAGGACTGAACTTACAAGTTAGCCAACAACAAAACATTACTTTCCAAGTGTATTAGACACAGGAGAAAATAAGTTGAAGATAGCTTGCCAGACATCATCACAGGTTGGCTGTGAAACTTGCACATGGGATCATTAATTCACATGTTTGGGGAGGAAGAAAACTTTGAAGCTCTTAGGAAAGACATTTTTCTTAGCCCAGAGCCCTTACTAAACATCACAGTTCTTTGGCATCCTTGTGGGGACTTGTGTATCTTGGGGACTTGGAGAGCTACTCCCTCAAAATTCATACTTGCTGGGGAGATGGCCATTTAAGGCATGATGTTGCTGATGGGTTTAAAGCAAAGGATTTGGACTCACAAGTTCAGAAGAGAATGCCATCAGTGCTGAGATTTGCTACACAGCCTTAGGACTTGGGTTTTGCCAGTGGGGCCAGATTTTAGGTGAAACAGTTCTGAGCTCTCTGGAGGGCCCACACCAGAGCCAGGCCACTGGAATAGTAAAAAATCACTCTTATCTAACTACTTGCTCCCGCACCTGATGGAGGCACCATTAGCAGCCATTCTGAAAACGGGTCACTCTCAAGTTCCCTGGAACTCTAGGATAGTTTAACTGCCAACCCTCAGCAGTTACCAGCCCCAAAGACAGAAAGTATCAAAATTTCTGTGGAAATCAACTTATTTAGGAATGCAAGCTATATCCAAAAATTGGAAAACTCACATGGTTTTAGTAATCTATGACTTTAAGAGTATCCAAAAATCCTCTCAGACTACTGATTTCTAGAACTAATTGGCATATAAAGAAATCAGGGTGAACCTGACCAAGTCTCTCATTTATAGTCTGACTTTGCATGACTTCCAATCAGCATTATCAGAAATAATAATTTTATTACTTTACATTTGCACTGTTCCCCATAGCCTATTGTGGGTCGAATTGTATTTCCTAAAAAGATATGCTGAACTCCTAACCCTCAGGACTTCAGAATGTGACGTTATGTGGAAATAGAGTCTTTGAAATGAAATCAAGTTAAGATTTATTAGGGTGGGTCCTAAATCCCATGACTATGACTGTTGTCCTTACGGGAAGATCATCTGAAGATACAGGGAAGATAGATGAGCAGGGGAAGACAGAAGCAGAATTTGAGTAGGGTAGCAAGCCAAAACAAACAAGCAAATAAACAAACAAAACAGTAAGGATTGCCAGCCATCACCAGAGGCGACAAGAGAGACATGACATAGATTCTACTTCAGAATCTTCAGGAGAGACCAACTCTGCCAACACCTGGATTTCAGACTTATAGTATCTAAAACCCTAAAATTAATTCCTGTGGTTCTCAGCTACTCAGTTTGTGGTACTTTGTTACAGCATCTCTAGAAAACTGACATACAAACCAAGGAGCATACCGTACATAAACATCTGATGCAACTCTTCATGGCCAACTCGTGAGATAAGAAGAATCACAGATATTGTCACCACTCCCATGCCATCATTTACTGTAAAATTATTGTCTGCATATTTCCAAACAAAATCCCATCACAACCAAATAAAGGTTATCATCAGCTCCATTTTATATAAATTGAACCTGAGGCTTGAAAAAGTTCAGTATCAT
The DNA here is from genome assembly GCA_004026885.1 of Lyroderma lyra. Classification (NCBI taxonomy): domain Eukaryota; kingdom Metazoa; phylum Chordata; class Mammalia; order Chiroptera; family Megadermatidae; genus Lyroderma; species Lyroderma lyra. The sequence goes on along the minus strand of PVJL010007492.1, from coordinate 5,393 downwards.
GGCCAAGGTCATACCCCTAATAAGTTGTAGAGACAGAATTTGAAGAGACTTTCTGTCTAAATCAGAACCAGCACCTCTCACACATTATTATAGGACACTCCATTATGCTAACTCAAAAGTGAGGAGGAAATTGAGCAGATGATTTTATTTCAGCCTCCTCGTTTAATAGATGAGAACCTGAAACCTCTGTGGAGAAGATGAATTGTACTTAGAAACACACAAGCTACCCTTGTGTGTTGGCTGACATGGGTCTTTGTTCTCTTGTTCCACTCTACCATGTTGAAGACACTTTTTCTTCCTGCACAATTAATACTCTTCAGTGCAGCCTTTATACTACTTTATGCCACATAAGCTGTGACATTAGGCCAAATGTACAGAAGAACCAAGTATAGAAACCCTCAGGCCTATGCTTCTTAGAGCCAGATGCAGGGCATGTAGTGATTAATTCTGGAATGTCTACACAGTCAACTAGGTTCCCTGGGCCAGTAGTTCTTTCCTCACTTTCTGACTTCATAGCTGTGCCCCAAAGTTGTGTCCAAGGCTGGCACAGAAACAGCAGTCCCTCTGCTTATCAGAGGGATCACAGATAAACCAGGGACAGTCAAGGCAGGGACCTAACCTATACCCCAATCTCAATGCCACAAGAGTGAGGTGTTCCTGGCCCATTGAATTTTCTTGGTGTGACTTGATGGGACTGGTCACCTTCTTCTCTGACCTACTTCCTGTCAAGCATATGTGCTGGGAAAAATTGGGAGACCAGGATGGTCTACACTGCTGAGTTGCCATAGTGTTCTTTATGCTCAACACATGCACAAAACTCTTCTTGGGAGACGTGGTAAGGCACACGTGCCAAGTGCCGAGGAAACCAGTGATGGGAAGCTCTCTGACAAGTACAGCAAAACATCTCTTCTTTCCTGTAGCACGTTCAGTATTTCAAGAATCTTAAAAAGATTCTCAATTAATTCCACTTACAGGAATTAAGTAAAAATACAGCATGATGGATAAGGACATGGGATTTGGCCTCAGATAGTTTTGGATTTGTTTATTTGTGTGGCCCTGGACAAACTAGTTAGTCTCTTGAAATATCAGTTCCTTCATTTGTAAAAAGAGAATTAATCCGTTCCAAGGGTTATTATGAGAATTAATTAAGACAACCTATGTAAAGTACTCAGCAATGTAACTAAAACACCAAAGGTAATATGATGATGGTAATGATGATGATAAAGCACACCAAGCTTTATATGAAAAAAAATATTCATGGCAGCCTTAGATGGAGCAAACTAGGAGAAAGGGAAAGCAATCTTATGGCCCAAAGTACAGCATTAGTTGAAAATGTTTTGTACCAAGACCCACGCACATATTTTTGCTTGGAACACAAGAATAAAAGAAGTGCTGATCTTGCACTTGAAAATCTCCAGTTCTGGTTGAGAAGATGAACACATAAAGAGGCAAATCCAATAGTGAGGACATGGGAATGGAGGTATAGACAGGATGCATGGGGAGCCCAGAGGAGTGACATCCAGAGATCACATCCTGAGGATGGGGGGTGGGGGTGGTTTAAGAAGGGAAAGTTATGCCCTCTGTTGATGGAAGAATCAGTACCCCAGAGCCCAGTTCTTTCCTTGTAGTATTCAGTACATAACTCTTCGTTGAATGAAATTTTGAAGGTCCATTGGGTGACCTAGAATTACTTTTTTCTCTCTAAATCAGGGACATTTCCAGTTTTATAATGCGACTTCTTCCACATTTAAGTAACGATTTCAAAATTCCCTGACTAACCTTACGAACAAATATTTAATATAATGCATTTTATATAACCTCTACTAAAAAAGAAACATATTTAGATTGCACCTAAAGAATATCAAAATTAGATAAATTTCCTTAGCTGTCATCTCTAGCACAGCTAGGAGGGAAAACACACACATTTAAATGAATGAGTTTCATTTTTCTTCCTATTTTGCATCACATTCTGTGCTTGTGGCATCAAAGTATAAAAAGGACACCACATTAATAGCAATTTGTAGGATTAAGAGCATTTACATAATACTATAATCAAGTAGATTTATTACAAATTTTACTAAGATTCTATTTGGGTTTGATGTCACAAAAACTCCCCTTACTGGATACGGATAGTTAAACTTCAGTGAATGTACTAAAACTGATAGCATCCGCTCTTAAGATATGAGCTAGCACTCTGTCTACAGAATTGATAAGGAAATTATTTTCTCTCAAAACAAAGCCAAAGGAATGAGATAAAAAGGAAATGGCACACTTTATTCTTTATGTTTTCAGATGACAATTAAAGCACTTGGGATGACTTGTATACCATTTGAGTGACCTCATTTTTTTATAAAACAAAGTTATCTTAGGAATTCCCCACTCCAAAGCTGAGATTATGGTCTCAACTTAAAGTGTAAAAACCTGTGTTTAAACCACACACCCTTTTTCGAGGCGCTGGTTATAAACCGAAGAATACTTAAAAGCACAGATAGAAAATTGATGGCTAAATATTTCACCCATCTCTGCATCTTTGCTTTGATGTTGTTACAAACTGATACCAAGAAGTGGAAAATATAACTCCTTTTCCTTAATTTTCACTCACTTTGGGTATTGATGGGATTGGTAAGTCAAATAGGCAAGGAGAAACACATACACACAGTCACATGCACAAACACATGCAATTCCTCCAGAATGCCAAATGTAATACTTTCCGGGGTTCTAGCGGTCGCTCCCTTTAGCACATCAAGCTGTTTGTCTCCAGCATGGATGACCAGGAAGCTAATATGAAAATGTCAACTTAATAACAGTCAGTAAAAGGGTAGTAAATAGTTGTATTTGTGCAATGGGCCAAATTCCCGTGTCCAAAGGCCCCAGGAGACGACATCATTTAGTATACTGTTCCCCAAAGAACAACTTTCGTAATAATCTGCATTTAATTTCCAGGATCAACTTTTATCTTCGTTGAAGTACAAAAACCCCACTTTCAAATAACTTCATTCCAGTAGAAAAACAAGGGCTTAATAAATTGGATGCATTTTAGACAGAACACTGTGAAAGCTAACAAACTCGGAAGAATCCTTCATTTCACAAGGCTAAATTTTCCTATTATCTCGTGTTATTTTACTCTGATATAAAGTTTTGTTTTTCTATTTTATTCTATAAATAATGGTGAGTGGCCACTATGTCCCATACATGTACTAGTCACCACAGACAGAAATATGTAGATGCCAAGGTACTCAGTTTAGTGAACAAGAGAAACAAGCAGAATGCAGAAAACTCAACAATCTGATTTTAAAAAGGGCCAAAGGGAAGTGCAAATCAACACCACAATGAGATAACACGCCTCATTTCTTAGAATGGCTCCTACCAAAAAACAAGAAGTAACAATTGTTGGCAAGGACGTGAATAAAAGAGAACCCTCACGCCCTGCTGGTGGGAATATTAATTGCTACAGCTACTATAGAAAACAGTATGGAGGTTCCTCAAAAAATTAAAAATGGAACTAACCTATGATCCAGCAATTCCACTTCTGGGTAGCTATCTGAAAAAAAATGAAAACAGTAACTCAAAAGGATATATGCATCCCCATGTGGAAACACCCCTTAAACAGAAACGTTCATGACTAAATCATAGGAAAATTTAGCTTTGTGAAATAAAGGATTTTTCAACATGATTTACAATAGCTAAGATATAAAAAGAGCCCAAGTGTCTATTGATTGATGAAAGAAGAAATCGTGATATGTATATTTAATCGTATATCTTGTACAAATTGTATACACACAATGGCATATTAAGCAGTCATAAAAAGAAGGAAATCTTGTCATTTGCGACAACATGGATGGACCTTGAAGGCATTATGTTAAGTGAAATAAGTCAGAGAAAGACAAATACCATAAGATCTCTCTTATATGTGGAATCTTAAAAAAAATACAGCTCATAGATACAGAGAACAGATTGGTGGTTGCAAGAGATGGACAATGGGGGTGGGTGGGAGAAATGAGTGAACTGTTTTTGTTTTGCTTTTAGTTTAAATAAATTGAATGAAAATTTCTAAAAAGATAGACAAACAAACAGGCATTTGTAATTCATGTTTTATATAGTAGCCTCCAATATCATTGTCCAAAGCAAAGAAAGTTCCAACATCAGAATGTCTCCCTCTCTTGGCTTCTACCTTATTGATTCAATTAGCTGAAAACTTTGCTGAAACACTTAGCTCCTTCTCCGTATTTTCCTAAGCATAATGGAATAATCTAAGCCTGACTCCATAAAAGGTTGTATAAGATCTTGTTTTCTCCTGAGAAAAGTAAGGCCTAGCCACCCAGCAGGAATGCTTTCAGGATTGGATCATGTTTTTATTCTTGCCATGCACCATTTAAGAGCTGCTGTGGTTTCTGAAGTTCCATTTGTGAGGCATTAAATCTGTAGGCATTCCTTTGTACACACATTATGCTATATTATACTATTGGATTCCAATGTTTTTACCTTTTCCTCCCTAAATAAAAGGTATTTAGGTGTTGGGGTAAAATGTTCATGGTACCTTCTCTATTTTAGTGTTCTGCTCTTTTCAAGATGAAGCAAAATAAACTCACAACTGCACAGAAACTGGCCAACATTCCATAGCAAAGTTTACTGTAAATACCTGATTTGGGTAAGGAATTCCTAATGTAACTGTTTGATTTAATAACCATAGGATACTACTTCCTCTACACAGACTTCCAAAACTTAAATAAACCTGGCACACTGATAAGCTGTTGGTTTACAAAGATATTTGTCACTTTTTCTCTTTGACAGAATTAAAGACTTACAGTAGAATTACACTTTGAAGAAGGAATGGTTTGATATGTTTGCTATTTCATATCAAACTCGAATAATATCAATAGATAGTGCATTTAATCCAAAAATCAAGCTGATATGTGAAAGGTCACCCATTCTCATAGTCTTCATGTTTTAAAAACTACAACTAAAGTTTTGTAGAGCAACAACGATGTAACTTAGACACAGGTGGGACATTGGAGACCAAGAAGAACTGCCATTTTCTAAGTGATAAAACTGATGTTCGAATAGGCGGAGTAACTGGCCCAAGGTTACACCGCTAGGGCTTAGTAGAGCCAGGACAAGAGGCCAGGTTCACGAGTCTCAGGGCAATTATTTCAATGGATGCGAGAGCATAATGGCTAATGTACAATTATGATGCAGTCCACTTCCAGGTTCCCTGAAGCCAGTCAGCAGACACACACAGAGTCAGGATCTCCATCTACACCTTCTCACAATTCCTCTCACAAGCGTGTACAATCCCGAAGGTGCACAATTTCACTCCCCTGGGGACAAGGGAGTTATTACGTCCAGCCACAAAATGAAAGCTCTTTGGAGAACATAGGTAGGAAGCGGACTAG
>PVJL010007491.1:0-77440 GCA_004026885.1 Lyroderma lyra | reverse complement strand
ATACGAGAAATAAATAATACCATAAAAGAAGTGAGAAATGAAATAACTGCCATAGGAAACAGGACCAACCAGATGGAGGAAAGAATTAGTGATATTGAAGACCAGAACATGGAAACAGCTCAGAAAGAGGAAGAGAGGGAATATAGAACCAAAAGGATTGAAAGAACTCTGCAAGAAATATCCGACTCCATGAGACAAAGGACTTTGGTTAAACTGACATGAAGCCTTTGAATTTTGAGCGATGTGGTATTTGGTGTACAAGGCCTACTCTGGTTGCTTCTGTCAAGATACGGGGGTAGGTAGGATAGGTAACTGATTCCATTGAGGATCTAAATTCTCTATCACACCTTTGTCCACACTTTTTGCCATGTAACCTTGTAATGCCCTCCCATGAATTCTAGGGCTCAGTATGTGACTTCAACCAATGGGATGTTAGCAAATTGGCTCTGGAACACCATTTTGGAGGCAGGATAAAGATCAAAGCCTGGAACTGCCTCTCTTTTAAATCTAATATAGTCAGTCCTTTAAGGTTTGTATCCAATCGAATGCATTTTTACTTCTAGTCAAACATGCAACAAATGCACTTTTAACTCTCAGATCTTAGGCTAATTAGTAGAATTGAATATCCATGTCACCATCTTAAATGGTAAAATTCACATAACTCAAAATTTAGGACTATAACATTGTACATAATTTTTAAGGCTCATCAAAAATATTCAGAGAAATCCTCTACATAGGGAACCTTAATTTCCTAGTGGGAAGTAAACTAACCGCAAAAGACTATTGTATGCGACCAAAGGAACATGCAAAATACCAAAGAGAATGTGTCCCTTCTACCCTGAACAGCTCTCATAAAAATCTAGGTAACTATTCCAATTGTTTTTCACATACCAAACTAATTTATAATTGAGGTAAATACTATAATCTTCCTTAGGTTTATAAATAATATCACCACATAGAGATTTAGTGGCACTCCAAGGTCACACAGCAAGTAAGGGCTAGATGTGGCTGTGGAGTTGGTATCCTTATCTTGGCAACAAGGAAGACTTTATACTATGATCTACAAATAGGCTTAAAATCTTTCAGCCTTAATTGCATTTTTAAAGTCCAGAAAAAAACACCCTCTTTGCAACTGGTTTGGAAATAACATTCACATGCAAAAAAGTTAATCTAGACAGACCTTATATCATTCACAAAAATTAACTCAAAATGGATTACTTAAATGTAAAATACAAAACTATTAATATATAAAACTCCCAGAAGATAAAAAGGGAAAACTTAGACGATCTTGAGTATGACTTTGTAATAGTTACCACCACCAAAGGCATTATCCATAAAATACCTGATTAAATGACTTCTGCTGTGTAAAGATATCAAGAGAATAAAACTGCAGAATGGGAGCAAAAGAAAACATCTGATAAAGAACCATTACCCAAAATATACAAAGAACTCTTAGAAGTCAATAGTCAAAAAACCACCCGATTGAAATGGAAATCACATCCACAAAAAAACCTGCACAGGGATGTTTATAACTTGCAACCAACAAAGATGTCCTTTAGTAGGTTTACTGTGTGGTACCTTCAGAAAAAGCCTAAATATAAGCTATAAAGCTATTAAGACATGGAGGAACCTTAAATGCACATCACTGAAGTAAAGGCCCACCAAAAGAGATTAGGTACTGTGCGGTTCCAATTATATAACATTCTGGAAAAGGAAAAACTACAGACAGTACAAAAATCAGTGGTTACCAGAGACTGGGAGTAGGGGAGGGATGGACAGACATAGCAGATTCTTAAAAGCAGTGGAAATACTGTATTATATAATGTGTACATGTTATCCATTTGTCCAAATCCACAGAGCATACAACAGCTAAAGTGAACCCAAACATATGATGGGCTTTGGGTAATTATGTCAATATGTGTACACCAATTGCAGCAAATGTACCCTCTCTGGTGAGGGTTGGTAACAGGAGAGATTATGTGTGAGGTGGAGGCAGGAGGTATATCAGAAATATCTGTACCGTCTCACTTTTGCTGAGTCTAAAATTACTCAAATTCAAAACAAACTGTATAGCATCCTAAATGGATCAAGTATACATAAAACAATGGACAAAAGCCTAACTTAAGTAACTTAATTCAGACTAGGTTGCAAAGGATTCTGGAAGCTTCTGTTGTCAGTCCTGAAAGGAGCACAGGACCTCATTTTACACACACACACACAGCTTTTTGCAGAATCCCAATCGGGGGGAAATAAGAAAGCAGTTTTAAATATGAATGGGAAGGGTGCAAAACCTCCTCTTGGCTAATGTCTACTTCTTTATATCCTATAACTTGGTTTCACTACTTTTGGTTTAGAGAAGGAAGGAGTAAGTCCCAATGCTGGCAATCACTAAATGAAAACAAAGCTCCGTTATTTCCAAAGACTTGGGGAATCCTTCAATAGGAAAACCATGTTCATTTCTGAAAATGAAAGTGACAAGAGACAGAAAGAAAAATGGTGCCAAACAATGCAGATTTGTAAAATTTCATAAACACAAAAATTTATTCTGAATCATTTTATACAGTAATCACTGAAAAAGATATTCATTATTTAGCTGTATAGTTAACAAAATCATCTAAACAAAATAAACATAGCAATACAAAAATCTTAAGAAATTTACAAAAGCTGTACAAAATAGCTTAATATTTTAAAAAGACTGATACAGTCTATAAAATTTCTTCAAGAAAGCTGTACAGTTAGAGATCTACATAGTTTTTAATGGATAAAAGAAAGGATGCTTTAAGGCTTCTTTGAGAGTAATCCTTTTAGCTGGATCATACTCCAACATTTTCTGAACGAGGTCAAAGAGAAGCTCATGTTCAGCATCCTGAGAAAGCATAAATTCCTGAAAGGAAAAGAAATATAATCAACAGTCTTTTCTACTAGCATTATAATAATTTTATTTCTCCACCATACACAGAGAAACTCAAGGATCATTAAAGAATGACCCAGGGTTACCTTCAGAGGTTTACAGCGCCTTGAAACATATCTGCCAGCAGAACTGTGTTCATCCCAGTCTAATCGATCATGATGGAAATATTTACGTTTCCTGAAAGTGAAAGTCAATATTCATTCAGGTTTATAATGCTGACAATGAACTTTTAACATCTAGCAAAAATGATCGGTTTCATCAATTATTATACTTTCATAGATCAAAGATTTATGTTTTTCTAGAGATTTAAAAGGCAGCCTAGAGATAGTGTATTGGCTTCCCAGCAAGGTAATCAGCTAGTTAATTGAAAAAGCATTAGACTGACTTTATAGTTCATATCAGCACAGGTGACCTAAGTGGTATTAAGGATAGCACTTACTCTTAAATAAATAAAACATACCTCGTTTTTTGTATCATATGTTTTGGTAAAGGTCCAAGAATCCTTTCCATCATTGCTAAGTGCTCCTTACTATCATGCGTCTAAAATAATAAGGAAAACTTGTTAACCACCTTTACCTGCACATTGTGATTTGTTCTCATTTAACTGCTAGATTTCTAGTCAATATATCATTAGAGGACAAAACAAAGGTGATCACTAAAAAGGGCATCCTTTTACCAAAGGTGATCACTAAAAAGGACAACAAGTATTAAGGCTTACAGAACAAAATCACCTAAGATTTCCCTAATTAAAATAAAATGATAAATTATGAAGAAAATACAGATTCCTCACAGCATCAGAATTATGTAATTTTTATTTTATACTTATCAGCAATTAACTGTCTATGATGAGGGGGAAAACAAACTACGTAAATGTGTGTGATTCAATTTAAGTGTTCATTCACATAAACAGGCACTTTCCTTGTGCAGACACTGGAAGAGATCATTGTCACTTACCGGAAATACTGTAAACCCAAGGTAGTATTCAATAAGAATGCATCCTATACTCCAGACATCACATGGCTGGGACCATCCTAAGGCTGCAAAACAAAGCAAACTGTTAGGAAAAAAATCCTGCCCATCTCCTTAAAAGCACATGTAACTTTATGTTTGAGCTTGAAAAAGTTCCTAGAACAATCACTTAAATATAATAGCATATAGTATTTTAAGAGTTTGGGTGCTGGAGACATCTGGTTTCAAGTCCCAACTCTGGATCTTGAGACTAATAATTTGGGAAAAGAACTGTTTTCCAATTTCCTAACTTGTAAACTGGGAGCTATGGGGAGTTCCCTGGTGGTGCAGTGACTAGGCTTTGGCACGCTCAACATCGCGGCCTGGGTTCGATTCCCAGCCAGGGAACTGCCCCCCACCCCCCAAAAAGGGAGCTGTCTATACCATGCAAAGTATCTGGGACATGACAAGCCTGTTAAATGATTCTTTTTAAAAACTCCACCGCATATAATACATACATAAAAACTGAATTCCAGAAAGGTTAAGCCACTTACTCAAAAATCCCAGAGCTATTTAGAATTAAGTAAAAGCTTAAAATCCTTAATGTGTTTTACAATACCAATTCCTTAAAAAGAAAAAGATTAAAACATCCCACAAAAACAAAGATCTAAAACTATAAGTAAATTTAAAAATTAGCTTCAATAAAGATATATATAAAGCACAAATACTTACCTAAAATAACTTCAGGTGCCCTATAATGTCTTGTAGACACCAATGTACTGTGATGTTCATCATCATATGTTGCACTTCCAAAGTCTACAACTTTAATATCTGGATTTATTAAGGTACGTTCATCACGCTTCTGAAAACCATAAATGATGGTTAAGGAGGCATAATATTAAGGCATAATGTATTCATTTAAAACTGAAGGTAATACATGAAAGACATACCATTTTGGGATTATACGCCTCTGTGTAGTCAGATTTCACAAATAAGATGTTTTCAGGCTTTAAGTCAGTGTGAGTCAACTTATTATTGTGCAAAACTGAGAATAAAACAGAGAATGCTGTTGTAATCTAAAAATCAAAACCCTAAAACCTAACCAAACCCAAAGTCTTACTAACACAAAAATTCTGATGCCTTTTCCATAAGTCCAAAGAAAACCACCTGGAACTGAAACCCACTACCCTCTTTGAAAAAGTAGTCCACTGACAGCTAACTAACGGCTTAAAAAAGCAAGAAAGAATTATCTTTCTCTCTTATGAAGATGAGATTTGCCATTCCTTAATTTTAAGCCAGTGGTTCGAGGTTATTAACATTTTTAGGAATCAGGCTAAATCATACTCTGCTACATGCCAATAATAATACAGAAAGTGCCAAAAAAATGTATACACATTTTAAGAAAGGAAAAACCAGTTATTAAAATTGTTAATACTCAATATATACTGATAACAAAAGATGAATACAAGTCATATTTGACTTGTTCAATTACAAGAGGTGGTTACCATCAGCATCCAGACACTTCTCATTACGGCAAACTACTGCTTGAGCAACACTAACCCAAGTGTCCACTTCTATCGCTGCACATGCCATTTCAATTTCTTCCCAAAGTACTGCCAGTGTTGCTGGTTTATGGCACACCACACATACCACTTCAAAATGGCCTTGCGTTCCTCAAACGATCAACCATGTTTCCGCCATTTTTAATGTCCTGCCAGTCGCATAGTGACACCAGCATTTATTTGATTAATGCCATCTTTTGAGTGAACGTCATACTACACATGGTTACTGTAATGCAACTTCAAAAGTAATAGATAACATCTCTTTAAATGTGCATACATTTTTTTGGCACCCCAGTATACTATTTACTGAATGACAGGCAGTAAACTGACTAACAACTACACTATTAGCAACTACATTTTTGCCATACCTACTCTTAAGTCAGGCTTAAATCAGCCTGTCATTAGTCTGAAAAAACTCCAGTTTCTAGAAGATAATGCCAAAGTACTTACAATTCACAGATTTGCATATCTGATATGCCATCTTCCTGATGTGATCCAGTCGAAATGGCAGAAAACCATTTTCCTTAATAAAGTCGTAAGTACTAAGTCCCAATAATTCAAACACAATGCAAATGTGACCATGATGCTCAAACCACTCCAACATCTGCACACAGCGGCTATAAACACGTGAAAAACAACTTAGTACAGCTTCTTACAATCAGAATCTATCCAAAGCCATTTCTAAGCTCTATTTTGATACTTACAAGGTACTGCTGGGGTCGGTTGTATTCAAGTGTTCCAGAACTTGTATTTCTGAGCGAGCAGCTTCACAATATCTATCCACATTTTTAACTATTTTTACAGCTACATGTCTACCTCCCCTGTTAGACAGAATAAGGACTAGTTAAAAAAATGATAGATTTAGTTGCATATTCTTCCACTCTTCTACTAAAAGTACTACTACTAGTTATTCATCATTTTAGTTTTCTTGCATTTATGGTCTACCATTCAGTTTTATCTGATTATATGTAACTACTCTCTTCTAACTGCAACTCAGTGTAAGCAGCTCAAATGACCTTTGGACATATGGTAGGATTAGTAATACAAATAACATGTTGAATGACACATTTTTTTCATCAGACCATCACTCACATGATTTGCTTTTGGTCCATTAACTAAACTATATATCAACTAATTTAACAAGACTATTGGGATATTACCACCTCAGTTTGTATTCTAACTAAGACTCAAAACAAATGTACATAAAGCAGTTTCTTCCTATAGTACACATGACTGGCAAACAGTATCTCAAATCTTCCTTTGGTCCAGGTTACAGTAAGATGGGACACTGGCGGGGTACAGTAAGAAGCTCTAGCTCTCAGAATCTTACCAACCAATAGCAGAAAGCATCCTCTAACAAATAATTTAGGATACCTTTGTCATCTGAAACAGTTTCAAAACAAAACAGTTTCAGAACAAAAAAGGTTAACAAAAAATTCCTTGTGCTATCTTAAGAAATTTCAATCCGTAGTTCGATGGGCAGACAATCAAACTTGTGCCATCAATCTAGAAAAGTTCTCTGCCTTGACTGTGCTATCAGAATGAATTTGGTACTTTCTAATTTAAAAATACAGGTTTACAGGTAACTACCCTGAAAGATTGCTTCAATAGGTATGAGATGAACAAAGCTCCAGTCTCCTAATATAAAAACCAAGGAGGAGAACCACTGATCTAGAGGGAAGAAAATACATATATATAAATAGTTAGTACCTTTTACTGGGAATTCAAGTAAAAAACTAAGCTAAAATGGTAAAGATATATCTAACTAATAGCTATACCACATTCTAAAGCTATAGTGTTGACCACCCAAGCGCAAGGTCAGGCTAGGAAACTTACGCTTTGTGATCGATGCACTCCACGACTTTTCCAAAAGCTCCTTCACCTAAAGTATCAACAATTTCATCTAAAAGAGAAAAATAAATCTCAGCCACACCAAGAAATGAAAACATTTTACTTATCATAATGCTATAAATGAAGATTATTCTAGTTGATGCTACAAATTTCCTTATTACTATATTATTGGTCAACACTGTAAAACACATGTAACTATTTTTAGGTCTACTTTCATTTGTAAAGCTAATTTCATTAACTTGAATTACTGTTTTGGAAGTTCTACATAACAAACATTAAATTTCTAAAGAAAGCAAAACCACAATTCCCCCCACCACCAAAAGAAACAGAAAGAAATAAACAAAAACAGAGAAAAGAAAGATTTCCAAATCCCTGAAATCTTAATCTATATATAGATTATGTTATCTGAAAAGTTAATAAGTGTTGAAAAATATTCTATACATCTTGCACTTAGTACGTCTCCACTCTGACAGATCAGGTGACCCTCCTCATCATCCTCTACACTCCTGGTTCTTTTCCTTCGGTGACTCTTCTGGAAACGTCAAGTGGGCGGCACCAAGATCATCCAGCCAATCAATATACCCGAGTGAATTCAGGGCAGAATACGAAATTCATTCAGCGGGGAGATATTCAGGCATTCAGATACACGCCAGGCCACAAACGGTTGGCAGGAGCAATTTCAAATTCAGTCCCCAGAAATTCACAGGGCACATAGTTTATGTTAACAGGAGAAAAACATGGCAAGGAACAGATTTTCAGATAAGATACTCAAAGTGGCAAGGCAACAAAACATAATACAATTGTTTTCTTGTTTAAAAAAAATGCTTAGTTGTAGTATTCACTGAAACATAATTTTAAGTTTCTAGTGTCCTAATTTAATGTTGTAAAATCATAGGATGTAATATTTACTTGTCAAAGTAGACTGTGGCCAAATTAAGATTTCCTAACTAATCTAAGAAAACAAATACTGAAACAGTAAATAAAATTAAAATCCTAATTTTGGGGAGACAAAAAAAAGACAAGAATACACCATAGCATTTTAAATGTCATCTGAGCTGATCTCCAAATTAATACACATCCTATAATATTCAAATCTGTTAAGTGGTTTGCTTAGTGAAAAAAATAATGAAAGAGCATGCTTTGCTAGAATAAAGGGGAATGCCTATTCCTCACATAAAAATATGATGCCTTATCTGTTTTTATGATTAGGCTTCAATTCATCAAAACAAATCAGATTTCTTCAAGTACCATAAAAAAGTCTGTCAGACTGTCTTGCAATCATTATTAATTAACCTAAACTAAATTTCCTCAACTATTCCATTGGAATGATAATTAGTTGCCTACTAGTAATAAAATCCATTAAATAGTTAAGTATGTACTGTACTTCAGAAACTTCCTATCCAATACACAAACAGAAAGAAGCCTGCAAGTTAAAATTCAGATGACTTCATCTTAAACAGAATTTTCTCAAATAATCAAACACAAATTCAAGTTTTCCTGCTCCACATGGGAAATAAAATTTCCAAAATGTTTTAAAAGAGCTCATACCCCATGTGAACGATGATGTGAAGTACTGTGATGAATCCTGTGTTTGCTTTTATAACTACTTCTTCCACTTCTACCAGAGGACTTGCTACTATGGTTCTGATATCTGCTTTCATGGTCCCTATGGCGATGTCCAGATTCAGACACTTGATTGTAGTCATTTCTGTATTCATCAATGTAGCGTCGACTATGATAATCTTTCTCATTTATGGATCTGCTTTCCAAATAATGGCTACAAAAATAAAAAAATTTACCACGCTTTATGCTAATACCAAATATCCTCAAATTCTCAGTACTCTTAGTAAGATGTTTTCCCCACGAAGAAATCCACACAATTTTACGAACATTACAACCCATCATTGGAAACAGGAATGAAAGGTTAATCATTGTTATCTTTTTAAATGGTACTAGTTTTAATCATGAAAATGTATCCCCCCACAAGTTTTAATGAGAGATAACTAACTTAAGAGGTCAGACAACTTCAAGAACTCATCCCTCCTTACCTATCAGATGTTTTAGAGTGATTATATTTGCAGCGCTTGTTCTCCCGGGCACTGCTATGGGATCTCTTCTTTCTTTTATGACTGCTGCTCCTCCATTTTACATAATCCCAATCTTTTTCATCCCAATCAGGGCAGTAAATTCGCTTTGAGTGTCTCATCTACATAAAAGACAAGTTTTTCCCAGTTACACAGGATTTCACATGTCAACAATGAGCAGTCTAGTAATACTCTTCTTTGCACAATCACTTTAGTTGTGACGTGTTCTTTTAAATCAAAGTTCAAAAGTCAGTCATCTAATCTGAAATCACTGATAAACCCAATGACTGCACTGTCTCATAATGTGGAACCCAAACCTTTTTCATAGGTATTCTGCATTATCCATGTCATGCTTGGACTTACTGGAAGAGTGTTGTAAAAGAAAAGAGGAGGAACCCTAATTTATCCATTTTGGTAAAAATCGTACCCCTTTTTCCTGCCAGTATAAAATTACTATAGGTCCACCTACGAGGACTGTCCGGAAAAAAAATCCAGCCATAAACACCTCTACTTCTCATATTACATGACTGGACGCTTTCCAGATTGCCCTTGCAATGTTATTCTCTCCAGCCAAATATGTTATCAGCAGAAACTAACCTCCAAGTCACTGTTCTTTTCAACAGAACCAACATTAGTGAAAATTTCTGTAAAGGGGGTAAATCGATCCAACTACGGCCTTTTTTATACACTAAGTCAACAATGGCATTAGAAAACAAAACTAAAAAATACGGTCTTTTGAGCGCCACTCCCCAGCACGTACTATAAAGCAATCTTACACAATCAACCTGGGGGAGAGGTGAGCCATCTTCCATTCAGAAACGTTTCAAACAAACATCCCTAACTTTAAAAAGACATTCATCAACTACCCAGACTGCACAAGTCTCCACATTTACGTCTGAATCAAACGCTCCAATTGTCTCAAGAACTGGGGGCGCAGACCCTCAACGCAAAAAATGCTGATTCACACGCTCCTTCACTGTATTTTTTCTGTCCTCGGGTTCCTAGACCTAGACGCCGTTGAGGATAATCTACATTTTTCACTCCAATGCTTTTAAGACTCAACCTGACATAAAAGATATCGCCTTATAGCAAATCAACTTGTTTCCTCTTCGTCTCCATTTGCTACTAACAGTTTCTCACAAAGCGTGACTTACGCACATTCCAGAACCCAAGTAAACACCACCCTTAACAGGAAGCTTCGCCACCTCCGCTCCCCCGCCATTTCACAGCTCCGCCGAGGAAGCCGCCAAGATGGCGCCCGCAGGCTCCCGGGCTCAGCCCTCCCAACCCCCACCGAGGAAGGCTGACGTTCGAGATTCGCTCCCCGTTTCACAAGCACTGTCACCACCCTCCGCCAGTATCTAGGTTGTCGAGGTTCAAACAGAAACTCGCAGCGACAGGCTTGGCAAAACTGGTAAGTCGATCGGGCCGCCTTCGTACAGCTCCGGGAGTGGGGGCAGGGCAAAGGGTATTGTCGTTCAGGAGGCTCTGGGTGGCTAACAAGCATGGAGAGTGGGCATCGCCAGGCGCTCTCCATATACAAGGGATCCTGACACCTAGCCCACTTCCTCCTGAGTCTTACCGTCCTAGACTGAGAGTCCAAGCCGAAAGAGACAAAGCTTGCAACGCGACCACAGAAAAGGGCCAGCTGGCTGCGACAAGCTCCGACAACAAAATGGAGCTGACAGCCACAGGGTCAAGACTTTTCTCGAAAACACTGATGACGTTATGAGCGCGTCTCCTCCCCGGGGCGTGGCGGCGCGTGCACGCGGCTTGGGTGGTGCGATGGCCTGCGGTGACCGCAGTGTGCGCAGGCGCTTAGTCACTAGAGCGACGGAAGGCGGATGGAGGGAAGATGCTGACAGCGGCCATGTTGGCCTCCGTCTCCGGATTACCGGACAACACTAAAGAATGGGGTGAAAAGTCTCGTCTCTTTATTAAAAAGTGCATTTGTGAACGCTGGAAACAGGAAAATTGAGGGAAGCTGGGTACAAAATAGCCTGTGCACTGGTTGTACGTACTAAAACAATGCGTTAAAAAAATGCCACACCTGCATCTGGTAGCCCCCAAATAAGTAATTGACTGTATTTGGCTTTTTTTCCGGGTCTGACACCTATTTAAAACTAATTAAATCTTTACTGACTGGGAATCACGCGCACTGAAATTGGAATGAAAAGATTTTCCCAAAGTTATAAAAATGGAGGAATTGAGTACGCAAAAGCCTGGAGACCGGAAGTGAGGACTCTTCACAGTTCAGTCACTTTTCGGAATGAGAGAGGTCTCTACAGTGTTAAGTAAGGCTCAGTGAGCTGTAAAGGGGGGAAATGGAAGGTTGTGAAGAAAAGACAAGAATATTCGTAAGCAACCGCTGAAGAAAAAAACCGTGGGGGATGGGGGGGCTGGAGGAGTAGTGGCTAGGCTTCGGCGCTCTCAACGCGGCGGCCTGCCCAGCCAGGGGACCCCCCCCCCCAACAAAAAAGAAAAATAGAAGCGAAAAAAACCAACTGTAATTTGACAGAGTGAAGTGCCAATTCTGACTCCCACGCCCATCCTCCATTTTTTCCGCTTGGAAAAAAATCCTCATTCCAAACTTAGGTGAAAGCAAATTACGTTATAATAAAGTATAAGTTTACTGGTCATATTTGCACAGGAGAGCAACTTAGATAACTAGTGCTGTAACAGATGGATAACTATTGTAGGGTAAAATGATGAGAAATAACATACTCCCCAAATTCCTATGGTTTGCGTTTCTTAAGCCCCTTCTTTCAATGGACTTCAAAGTGCTGTAAAACCATTAGTTCTTAAATCCTTACCTCCAGGCTAGGATACAGAAGCTAAATACGGGTCCGGTAGAAGTAACGCCCTTTGTGAAGTCTGTTAATGTAGTTGTGATATTATTAGGTTATAGAATAACATGCTTATGATTTTGGTACAGACTCCCAGCTCATAAAAAAGGTGTTATTTGTGCCAGACCCTGTACTTCACAGGGGAGAAATTCATCACAGTAACTTGTGAAATTTATAGCTGTTCAGGATGCTACTGTATATTTAGCAGCATATTTAAATGTTAGGCAAACCTAGGGAATCCCAGTCTTTGGAGAATAATATGTAATTACAGTGGGCTAGTCATTGTGCTAATAAGCACTATATATGTTCTCACTCCTAACAATTTTCATGATTGGCTTGAACCATATTCTGCCATTTCAGGTAAAAACTGAGTGAATGTAGAGAACTTAGTGTACTCATAATTTCTTTAGGAGAAATTACAAACAGCAAGATTATAGGGTGAAAGACAATGAATACTGAAAGAAAACCTTGTATATATTGCTAATATTGCTTTCCAGAATAAATTTAGCAAAGCCAAAATCCAGCTAACTACCAACCTGGGATACCCAGTTTCATTTATGAAATTAACTATTTTTGTTTTTTAGTACACACAACCCCCACTACTTCTGAATGTGACTGTATTTATAAGTCCTTTACAGAGGTAATTAGTTAAATGAGGTATTCAGGTGGGTCCTAATCGAACGATTGGTGTCTTTAGAAAGACTTTAGGACACATGCACACACAGGGGAAAGGCCATTTGAAGAGAAGCTTCAGAGTAAGTACCCTACTCACACCTTATCTCCCAACTTCTGTAGTCTTTACAACTGAGAAATTTTATGTTTAAGCCACCCAGACTCTGGTACTTTGCTATACCAGTCATAACAAGTAGATAGAGCATAACATAAAAAAGTTATTTTAGAGGGTTCTCTGGTGGTGTAGTGGCTAGGCTTACGTGCTCTCACCACTGTGGCCTGGGTTCCATCCCTACTCAGGAACCAACCAAAAAAAAAGTTATTTTGGTGGAAACTCAACTTGCAGTGTTTTCTTAGTGAAGTTAAACACTTTCCATTTCTCTTGTGACTTGTCCATTCATACCTCATTTCATTTTTGAATGTACAGTTCTTTTGTGCTTTTAAGAATTTTAATTGCTTGTTTATTTTCATGTAAACTTGTTCCATTTTTACATTTGTCATGTTTATAAACTGAGAAATTCCTTTCCTCTTCACAGAAACTCATTGAAATGTTTTAAGTTTTTCCTGTGCTTTCTTTAAAAGGACAACTTTTATTCATCTGGAATTTTGGTATGTTATGTTAGGTAAAATTCTTTGGCTTTTTTTTCCATGTTCTTTACCAGTTATCAGTTTATGAAATAACCCTGTTTTTTAATGACTTTGGATACTGCTTTAAACTCCTATATGTATACACAACTGTTTACACTCTTACTCTACCCTTATCCACTACACTATCAGTTTTAATGGTTACAACTTTATAAAAGATTGGGTGGGGCTAATTTGTTTCATTGTATTTTTTTTTTAATTTCCATCACATATTCTTCTAGATTTACTTTAGAATTATTGTGTTCCCGTCATTACCTCTACCGCCATATTTGGGACAAATTTAATTGAAAAGAACCATCAGTTTTCAATTCACTAGTGAAACAGTAAATAATCTATCCACTTTGCTACACTGATTAAAAGTTGAGTTCTATGTATAATTATTTATCTATTTACATGTCTGTTAGCTGCTTAGATTGTTCTCCCTGAGTAGGCAGTGTCCTACGCACCTTTGTATGGAGCTTGGAAGCTCCATAGGTTAATCATTAACAGGCCTCTAAGTATTCTAACCATAGTGCAGGTACAGTTCTGGAGTGGTTGTCAGACATGGTTTGATTATAACATCCCTTAAGGTCATCCAGCTCCCTTTGCTGTGAAACCATGATTACCTGGCAACTTTTTTGGGGGGTGCGGCGGGGGGCGGGGGGGGAGTTCCATGGCTGGGAATTGAACCCAAGCGGCGGCATTGAGAGCACCGAAGCCTAGCTACTACATCCACCAGGGAACCCCCATGGCAACTTCTGATAGTTAATTAAGGGTTGGCAAACATTTTCTTAAAGGGCCAGAGTAAATATCTTAGGTTTATAAGCCATTTGGTCTGTCACAAGCAATCAATAGTGCTGCTTTAGCTCAAAGCAGCCAGAGACAGTTACATGAATGGGAATGGCTGAATTCTAATGTTATTTACAAACACAAATGGCCAGCCTGAGATCAGTCAGTATTTTACCAACCTCTGGCCTAGACAGAGAACCATATTGCTCTTTTTAAAGAGAATTTGGGTTGATCAACAATATAGTCCTCTTTGTAGTTTACATTTACTGCCAATTGACAGAACATCAATCACCCAACTGCTAATATGATCAGTGTGAACCAGTCAATTGTGAGTGGAATGAAATCAGTGTTCTGGATCTTGGTCTTCATGGTGCCTACAGTAGGTTCACAGTAGGCACCCAGTATAGCTCCCTATCTATGAGATCCTTATGGCTATAACTGAGCTGACTGTATGAGCTGAGCTCTAAGAACCAAAAACTGACCATATTGGCATCATTTTAAAAAATGGCAGAGCTGAGAATAAAAACAGGGAATGCCAGTCAGTGCAAAAACATCCTGACAATCAGTAAAAGCCTCTTAAGAGTGATGACAAAAAATTCAATCACATGTGTGCAGAGGAAAGATATCAGGTATAAGAAGTGGCAAAACAAACTCTGGCCAAAAAGGGATGTAAATACTAATTCTAGAAACCTAAATGATTAAATTAAAAGGCTGAAATAAAATGTGAGAACATTAGTGTAACTGGCACCTCAGTTCAGTGGAAGATACAGATGTTAACAAGAGGATAGCTACAAGCAAACTCCGAAACTGTAGTTGAGAATCAAAACATTTAGATCAGCCATCTACAGAGGTTATACAAACCAAAAATAATGTTTAGTGTGTTTTAGGAATATCCAAAATCTAATCAAGGTGATGTAGGCAGTGAGTGGGATCCTGATGAGATCAATGGAGTCTGATAGATGGCCTGATTAGGTAAAAATCCTCTGGTGGAGATAAATATGGTAGGAGAGCAGGTTCCATTTACTTACCATAGAACACTTACTATTATACATGCCAGAAGCTTTACACACATTATTTCTTTTAATCGTCACAATAGTCTATGAGGGAATATTATTTATGGATGAGGAAACTAAAACTTGGAGATGTTAACTTGACTAAAGTTACTAGTAGGGGACAGTGCTCTGATTCAAACAGACCTGAACTCTATTATAATTTGTGTTCTTAACCAAGTAATTGCATTTTTCAAATGGATCATCTGTAGAATTTTATCCTGCAGTATTTTAAAAGACACACTTTAAAAAAATGTTTCATGAGTAAATCAGTTGGAAAATTCTAAGTGTTTACTGTACTGCAGGACTTCTCTGAGCCTTTATTGTAAATCTAAAGACCATAGAAAATAGCAAATGGACTGGCTGACCTTTTGAAACCATCTCTTTATCTTGTCCTTCTTAACTATACGAAGTAAATAATTAAAAAAATAGTATTTCCACGATGTGGACTAGATATGGCAGGAGTATATAATTATGGTGTTCAAGAATGCCTGATTTGAGGCTCAGCATTTAAAAATGAATGTTTATAGTTAACAACAAAAACAGAAAGGTTTTAAAAAAACTAAACTTAAATACATTGGATAATAGTTACAGTAAAGAATATGCTCTAAGGATGGGAGTAAAAGCTGTTTAGCTCCCGTTGGTGCCACTAATTCATGTAAGATCTTAGTTGTAAAAGGCAGAAGGATGCAATCTTTGACATAATTAAAGCTGGGTAAACCACAATAGGTGTGTCCCTCAAATATTCGCCAAGTATTTGTCCATGTCTATTACAGCTACTGAGCAAATGGATTGGCATGAATAGTTATATCCTTAATGTGTACATCATTAAGAGGTCGGTATGTCTTCTCATTTACTGGTAACTTCTCCAATTCATCTAGAGTCTCCAGACCATCTATTACCCTGAAATAAAAACAATATAATGTTTGAAAATTTTCTCAGATTGAAACACAATATCCAAATATCTATAGCAATTATAGTCTCCTTAAAAGAAAAGGACCATTCTCAAAGTTCTTTTAATTCCTTAGCTTAGTGTACAATATTGATTTGATTATCTACCATAGATATGGGCCAAAATTCAGAAACAAAAATTCATCTTTTATATCTTTTTTTTGTTTTGTTTTGTTTTGTTTTGGTATGTGGGTAGTTCCCTGGCTGGGAATTGAACCCAGGCCTCCACGTTGACAGCACCAAAGTCTTAAGCCACTACACCACCAGGGAACGATCTTTTATATCTTTAGACAATAACAACGGGTAGGAATAGTCCCACTAAAGTATCTAAACATTGTATTCTGCCCCATTTATACAGCATAGCTACAAATGGAACCAATAAAACTAGTCATAAGATTTTCTTTGCTATAGGAAGTACCCAGAGAAAGTATGTAAGAATGACAATATCATTATCAATACTACTCTACACTGAAGGTCCTTAAGTAGGTGGCCGCTTTGCACTTTCTTGTTTAAATATGGTGTTTTTATTTTTTGCTTCTGGATAGCAACAAAATGCAATAATAATAAAAATAAAAAAGAGAAAATGAATAGTTAAGCCCACTTCTGGCAAGACCACTTAATGTTTCCATTAAGGAAAAAAACACTAAGAAAAGTAGCTTTTTAATTATACCTCCTAGTGCAACTCAAATCAATTCCTAAGATTTATAGTATTCACTTAAAAAAAAAAATAACATTTTATTTTGCAATTCCACCAAAATGATAGTATAACTGAAACTTTTTGATTTTATGCTCAAGTGTATGACAATTAAGGATTTAATTTTTAAGTGTTAAAGGCTTTCCCACTTTTTGGGTCTATAAGAGAAACAAAGGATATAGGAAACAGATCTCAGGCAAAAAAGGGCATGCAGAATTGAGGACAGTAAGTCTAAGTCAAGTATCTGGGACACAGCCCCTTCAAGAACTAATGGAAAACCATGTAACATCTTCCCAGAAAAATGTGTGTGCATATACACAAAACACACAATTTCAAGAAATTAATGGACCTAAATTATACAGTTTTGGTTCTAAAATGTACAGTTACAAATCCAATGAGGTAAGTCCTGGCAATTACTGATCAATAATTCTGAATAGTGGGTTAGGGAGAAAATAAAAGGGAACCTGGATTATCTACATACACACAAAGAATACGAGAGGCTGTATTTCATTAATTATTAATAATCTAAATTAGACAGAAAGTCGTAGAGTCTTCTATTTTTAACCCATTTCTCATTTGCCCTGCGAATACTCGCCACAGTGCTTGCAGCTGCAGCGTTTATCTTGAGGTAACTTTGCGGATTATAATCCTAACCTTACCCCCAAAGTGTGCCGTGAGATTATCTGCTTTTATTATTATTTTTGCATCACTCTAGCATATCAATAGTCTATGGAAACAAATGACATCATTCTAGTTATAGCATTCTGTTTTTAGTAGTGGTTATTTCCATTTACAAAATATAGTAATTCTCAATCGCTGAGAATGTCATCATATGTGTTTGTTACATTAGGATTAGAGACAAGATCTACTTAGAAATAACTCCAAGAACAGTTTTTATATTTTATTTTCACATTGAAAACCAGTCATATTTTACATAAACACCTCAAAGGGCATATTTATGTAAAACTAAATGAACTCAGCAGTGGGCTGTACTTTTTTTTCCTAAATAAGAAATGGGTTAATTAGCCTAACTTGGTATCCAAATCATTAAACAAAACAAACTCTAGAACTGTACCTTGGTTTATTGATCATAGTCAACATTTGTTGAATAAACAGACAAATGTCTTCCTGCTGATTTACAAAAGCAATGCCCAGGTATAGTGCTTGTAATGGATGTTCAGGCAGAGACTGCTAAATAGCTCCCCAGCCTCCAGTCTCCCCTTCCTCTTACTCACAAAAACCTGACTTCATTAAGTGGGAATGATTCTGGCTGAAAAACATTTCCTACCCTCCCTGAGGTAAGGGGAAGCCACACTGCAATGTTCTGGGTCTTCTTGGAAAACTTTCTGAAGAAGAGGCAAACTCAGCTGGCAGGCACCTTCCTCTGTTCCACTGGGAACACAGAAGTTCTGACTGCAGCTGCGATGCCTGTATTATGGCCATGAGGTGAGCCTGAGGATGGAAGCTGAAGATGGCTGAGAAGACAGAGGCACCTGGAATACTCATAACAGGATGGAACCACCACTCCAGTTCATCTTATTTAAGCCACTGTTTCTCAGATGTTAGGTGCTGCAAAATACTAGTCTTAATAAAGACAGATACTTTACTGTTAATTTGCATAATGGTCCTGAAAAAAAAAGTATTGGCCCTCTTTTATAAAATAAGTAAACTGAGGCTCAGATAGCTTATAACTTGCCAAGGTCAAGGGCTGGTAAGTGATGGACTTAAATTCTAGGTATCTTTAGCTCTCATACTGCTCTTTTAATATTATGCTACTACCACAGCCACTCATATGCACACTTGCAGTGAAATTCCAAAGAAGAAAACCATAACCAGAACACTCACTTTCCAAATACAGTGTATTTCATGTCCAAATGTGGCTGCTTGCCATAGGTGATGAAGAACTGAGATCCATTGGTGTTTGGGCCATTATTGGCCATAGATACAACACCTCTAACACTGTGCTGGAAAAGACAGAGCAAAGTATTAATTTAACTTTGTTTTTATATAAATATTTCACATATAGGACTGAAACAAGGCACGCACTCTTTAACTTCCCAATATTTAAGGGACCAAGAAAACAATTAATCGGCTTCTATTTGGGCTAACCCATATATGTTCAGTTTCTGTATTATCTGGATCTCTGAAAACTTGTATGTAAATTGTTTATATGTCAAATCATATCCCTCAATTAATCTCATTTTCACTTTGGAGAAGTAAAGCCACAAACACTTTCAGCAATACCAATGTATAATAGAAATGATCCTTACATTTATATTAAGGAACACTGTGCTGGCATGAAATGATCAGGCAGACAACAAAACCAAAATCCCCATAATTCTTCACACATACACTGGACTCTGGCTAGTTTCCTTATCTGTAAAACAACAGAGGTTGGACTAGTTCAGGGTTTTTTCATAATAAAAATGCTCACAAGGGTCAGCAGATAATAAATTGGTAACTGGGCAGAATATAAACATTAGGGAGTGGTGAAGTCTTGCCCAATAACATTAAAAAAATTTTTTTTTAATCAATGGCCATAGAGAATACATCTGTGGGCATCCTACCCATAGGCAGTCAGTTCATAACCCCAGAAGTAGATGATCTAAGGAAGGTCTCATCTAGCTCTAATGTTCATGATACTATTTTTATACAAGGAACTATGTATAATTGCAAGCAACACTCTGTGGCAGATGATCAAAACTGTCTGACACAATTTGAGCTTGCTATAGTAAGAAAGTCTAACCTATTCCGGTGTTCTCTCTTCCATGAGACAAGCCGTTATCTAGACTTAAACAGTGGGAAAAAAAAAAAAAAAAAAAAAAAAGGAACTATGTATAGGAATTACAAGGATTTTACTGATAAAACTGAAGACGTGACAGAACCATGTTACAAGCAGGTGCTCCAATATAAAATAAATTATAAATAACTCTAATGATTACTCTGTCTTTAGCTGTTCATCAGGGGACACTAATGAAACAAACAATAGAGATACATATTTTTAGCAGTATCACTGTATAATAGATGTAGCTACATCAAGATATTAATGTTTTAAGGAGCACGGGAGATGTTCCCCAGCAGTTTGGCTGAAATAAATTCTTACAAAAATAAAAAAAGATATTAATGCTTTGTTGTCTCCCAATGAAGGTGACGATCAATCGAATGTAGTATTTGATGCACACACAGAATATACAAGGGTTGTCTGGAAAGTACCCAGCTATGGAATATGAAAAATAGAGATTTTTTTTTTTCACTTTTTTTTTGTGGTGGTTCCCTGGCTGGGAATCGAACCCAGGCCACCAGGTTGGGAGTGCCAAAGCCTATTCACTATACCACCAGGGAACACCCCCAAAAATAGAGATTTTTTTTTATAGGGGAGAGCACGAACGCAGTCCCCCACTACCACAAATTATGCAGTCGAGTTTCCCACATTTGGGAAAATCACAGGGGTCAGCACATCCAGAGTGCAATAGATAAGCCTCGCCCTGGGAAAACCACCTTTGCGATCATGGTATCTCCCTTGCCAGGTAAGTAGGTGTGGATCTACTTATATGTGTATTTATTAAATCTGCAGTTGGGAGTCTGCAGATGTGTATAGCCAACTGTATGCATTGATATGCCCCAATTTCTATAGGGGACTTGAGTATCTGTGGCTTTTGGTATCTGCACACGTGTGTGTATGGGGGGGTGGGGGGAGGTGGTGGCGGCAGGGTTGTCCTGGAACCAGTGCCCCATAGATACTAAGGAAAAACTTACATTTTGAGGGAGCCAAAAGTAACACAAATTTTCAATTATATAAGGGTAGGTGCCCCTAACCCCCACATTGTTCAAGGGTCACTGTATTGTTCCTTCTGCTTGTTTTTGAGCTCTATGAAATAGTATCATACTATTTATAGTCTTCTGGGCAATGCTTTCTACTTTTACTATGTTTCTAAGATTCATATATGTATATGTAGCTGTAGTTCTGATTGTTTACTGCTATATAATATTCTACTACTGAATATACTACAATTTGTCCATCCTATAATGAATAAACGTTTGGATTGTTTTTTGCTTTTTGCTATTAAAATAGTACTCTAGGAACACTGTTGTAGATGTCTCCTGATGCACATATACAAAAATTTCTCTATGGTAAGTAAACACTTAGAAATGGAACTGCTGGGCCAGAATATATGAATATTCAATACACACCCTCAACTCTGGTGTATAAAATAATGGTTCTTAACCCTATTTGTGTAGGAATCACCAGGGAACTTTAAAATACAATCAAGGTCCTAATCAGTTCTACTGACTGTTTTTCTCTGTATTTGGGGGGTAGGAGTAAGGTCTTAAATTTTTCTGTTTTTAAAACTTACACCAGTGAGTCTGTAATAGCCAAGGTTGAAACCACTGATATAGGATGACAGATTAGTGTTAGAAAAGTTGTACTTAATGCCTAAAAAGTTGTTTTGTTCTTAATTCAGGAAAAGAACAATTTTTTAAAAACAATTTAGCATCTACCAACCCCAACTCCTATAACAAAAATAGTATTTCTTTATAATAGAAAAGTAAAAAGAAAATAAATTACTCCTAGTCCCACCATCCACAAATGAACACTGCAATGAAAATTTTCCAGGTATATTTTAATGTAACTAAAATAAAATATACTAAATCATGTATTTTTTTAATTGTTAAATTTGTAGGGGTGACATTGTTAGTAAAAATTACATAGGTTCCAGGTGTACAATTCTACAAAACATCATCTATGCGTTGTTATGTGTTCATCAAAATGATGTATTTTCAGGGGTTCCCTGGTGGCCTAGTGGCTAGAATTCGGCACTCTCACCACTGCAGTCCGGCCTCAATTCCCGGTCAGGGAAACACACACACACACACACACACACACACACACACACACACTGATGTATTTTCACCCACTATGGAGGACTGTATAGCTGTTCCTCAAAAAACTAAGAATAGAGTTACCATATGACCTGGAAATTCCATTTCTGGGTATCTACCCAAGATATTTGAAAACCATAGTCCACAAAGATATATAAACCCCAATGTTCATCGCAGCACTATTCACAATGGCCAAGTCATGGAAACAGCCAAAGTGTCCTTTGATAGATGACTGGATAAAGAAGCTGTGGTACATATACACAATGGAATATTACTCAGCTATAAGAAAAGATGAAATTGGGCCATGAATGGACCTTGAGACCATCATTCAAAGCGAAGTAAGCCAGACAGAAAAAACCAAGAACCATAGGATTTCACTTATATATAGAACAAAGCTGAAAGCAACAAAGAAACAAAAATTCATGGACACAATCAATAGTTTACTGATTAGTGGTTACCTGAGGGTATGGAGGGAGGGGTGGGAGACAAGGGACAGGGTCTCAAATACATGGTGATGGAAAGAGAACTGACTCTGGGTGATGAACACACAACACAACACATAGATGTATTGTAGAGTTGTACACCTGGAACTTATGTAATTTTTACTAACCAATGTCACCCCAATAAATTTTTTTTTTTTTTTTTGTATGTGGGTAGTTCCCCTGCTGGGAACTGAACCCAGGCTGCAGCATTGGCAGCGCCAGCACTGAAGCCTTAAGCCACTGCACCACCAGGGAACTCCACCCCAATAAATTTAACAATAAAAAAATTACATATTTTGATTGAGAATTTATCTTTTTTTCTAATTATAAAGCTATTTCACACAGATACAGTGTTAAAAGACTATAACTGATGTCATCTCTTGAAAGTGGAAATTTTTTTTAATAGGCATGCATTAGTTTTTTAATTTTAGAAAAAAAGAAAATCCTTTAGTTTTAGAAATACAGAAAAAAATCCCTAATTTTACCATCCTGAAGATTTATTTATTTGCAATTCTCTTTAACCCTGCTGAGATCTACAATAGGCATTAAGTAAAGTTAATAGAGGAATATTTAAATATCTAGGAGAAGATGATACAAGTTGGAGATTGATAATGGCAATATTGCAATCAGGACGTCTGATAGTCTTTCCTCCCCATTTTCAAAAAAGGGCAATGATACATGTTATTCAATATGAATTTCATAGTGAGATATTAAACTGTTTTGGTACATCACTGACTTAAACATTTTAGGCCAAACCCAAAGATGAGCTCACTTAATATTAAGATCCACGTGATGGTAAGATTCCAGTATATATTTTAGGTAAGAACTGCCATTTATATTTTCTCCTTGATACCATTTATTAAGTGTGCAAAAACTTTACAAAACAGTATGAATATCTGTTTTCTAATGACGTTAACTTGTGTTCCTACAACCTATATATCAAAGTTTCCAAGTGTAAACAAAGTATGAGAAAACAGGTTTTGAAGCATTAGGGACATACCTTAAGATATTCACTGTATTCATCCTCAAATTTCTTGCCCCAAATACTGTTACCTCCTCTTCCGGTACCTATATTATAAGACAAACAAAAGAAGTATCTAATTAAAGTTGAGAAACGGGGAGGTCCCTGATGGTGTAGCGGCTTAAGGCTTCGGCGCTGGTGTTGTCAGCGCTGCGGCCTGGGTTCTATTCCCAGCCAGGGAGCTACCCACATACCAGAAAGAAAAAAAAAAAAAAAAAAAAGTTGAGAAACAGATTATTTTCGAAAACTTAAGGGCTAGTTTAAAGTATAACTCTGTAAATACAGATGACGTTAGATATGTTCTCTTATTTCCCAAAATTTCACTTTACAGAGCGGAAAAATAAAGTATCTCTAGAAAAACAAAAACTTTCCTCATCAATAGTATTCCTATCTTAGGGCTAGGTACTAGTAGTGTCAGCTTAAAAACTGCTTGCTATTTTATTATAAGGTAGCCCAGTTACAAAAACTTCCAAGTTTTTATTTTTCTATTCTTTGTCTACCCCCTTCTTCATATTATATATGCAATTCCCTAGCTATTAATGGAATAACTTACCTGTGGGATCTCCTGTTTGAACCATGAAACCCTTTATATTTCTATGAAATATACAGCCATTGTAGTAATTACTGGCACAAAGAGCCAAGAAATTCTAGAGAAAGTAAAAATAATGACTGAGAAATTATGTGGCAGAAACACATTTACAATAAAGAGTTAATTGTATTTAGTGAAAACACTGTAATAGCATATATAAACTATGCCTTTTAGGTGCTTAATTCGGCAGCACATATACTAAACTATGACTTTTAGGCATTACTTGGGCTAATGTCCCTGCCTCTAAAACACTAACTGGCTTCCTTCAGTTCTTGGAATAAAATACAAAATTCTCAGCAGGGCCTATAAGCCCTGCATGACCTGGCCTACCTCTATATCTCATAATAACCCCTTCCCTGTTGCTTACTATATTAAGCCCATCAATCTTCTGAAAATTCATCCAAAAAAGGCAGACTTTCCCACCTTGAGGTCTTTGTACCTATTTCTATACCTAGAATGTTCTTTTTATATATAGTTCCAGGGAGTTGCCTTCATTACCTTTCACACTCAGTTTAAGTATCACTTTCTTGGCTACACTTGCCCTCACCTTTTTATAAATAATTCTTTTCCCGTTATCCTTTTTCTACATTTTATTTCCTTCAAGGCATTATCACATTCTCTAGAATTACTTTTTTTCCCAGAATGAAGCCTCCCACCCCCCACCCCCATCGCTCCTATTTTCCCACCTGGAATATTAACTCTACAAAGACAGTATTCCCAGACACTGTCAAGAAGCCTTTCATAAATAACAGTTGAATTAATAAATATATATGGCTGATTCTTCTTCCTTTTATCTTTGTCATTTAAACAAGTAAAACAATGTAAGAAACAGTTTTCTTACCTGCTATCTAATGATTATTTGTTTCCTGAGGAAAATGAGCCAAAAGATATCAACCACTCTATGGTTAGAGAAAAATTATCTATACCTTCTTTGATCCACATTTGACATCAGGAAAGGTAAGTGGAAATTAGGCCAGAAATTATGATGGCTGGTTTTACTTGACAATGGTTTTATAGAAAAGTTTTTCTCTTGTTGTTTTTTTTTTTTTTTGCTGTTGTTTATTTTATTAAATCATTCCAGTTCAAGATGGTTAGCTGTTACATTAAGTCACTTTTTAAATTTGTACATAATGGTACTCACTTCACATGTTTTGGGTGTCCTCTCACAAAAGACTTCTATTTTAATATCACCTACATCTGTATGCAGTGTCACTGACTAAAAAGGAGAGAGAATGTGAGAATAAATGAGATGTCTTCAGGTGACTTTACGCACTGTATGATTTCCTTAACTAGATATAAAAGTGACAATATAAATAAAAATAGAAAGAAACACTGTTTTTAAACATGACCTATCTGCACAGAAGCTCTCAGGGGTAAATTATACGTCTTCAAAATTTACTTCAGCAGTAGAAAAAGCTCCAAAAGATAAAAGTTTAGGGTAAAATAGTATCTCTGCTAAAAACTAGAGAGCAAATATTGTAACAAAAATAATTAATTTAAATTTGAATTTTTCATAAAAATAAACAATTGTAATGTTAGTATTATTGATTTAAATGGCATTCAGCAACATCATTAATATTTACTGAAAAATAGTAAGAAAATTACTTTCAAAATACAGTTTCCACCATTTCCCTTATGTAATTTAATTGAGATAGAAGGCTAAAAAACAATTCCTTTCTTGACTAAAGACATAAAAAACATCAGTGTTTCTAGATTTTAAATGTGCAGAGGTAACCATAATACCTTTATGTTTGCTTTTTGTTTATCTGTTATTTTGGTAGCTTGAATACTCCTTTTGTTACCCCATTCTAGAGAAAAGGAAATGTATTCTGGGGCTTCCTTTTTCATTTCTATTCTTATAATAGTATCTAGCATTCAGAGAGTATGCCCAGGTTGCAGATGATGAGCAGGAGTGTGTGGGTCTGTTGTGGGGCACGGTGAGGTCGGAGTGGGGCAAAACATTATTCTCCTTGCTTTTCATCTACTTGGAGCTCTGTTTTCCACCTTAGATACACAGCAAAAGGTTCCAATTAAAATGATCACCGTGCCTATATATCTTCTGCTCCTCCTCCTCCCCCTTTCAATCTCTATATTTTGTAATCTTTTCCCACAAAAGGTAAATTCTGTGTGTTTTAACTGAAAACACTGTGAAAGTAATTTGCTTACTTCTGGTTTTATTTAGAATCCTTTGACACTGTTTCTATAGCTTATTATTTCTGTCTTGCCATTAGAATTTCCATGCAGTTTTATTTCCCTTTACTGAATTTCCAAAAATTACTTGTGAAAGATATTCATAAGACTTCTACAAAACTTACCATTTTTCTGTTACTTAATTCCTCACAGTCTTATGGAAAGAAGTTCGAAAACGAATCTCTGTTCCCAAAAGAAAAAAGAATTAAGCTCATTTTTCTCTCTTACTTCACAACATGCTCATATTTACTGCATATCTAAAAGAAAGAAAATCTCGACGAGCATCCCCAAGTAATAAAAATCCGGTTATGGAAGTGAGGAAGAGTTCCTACCCTACTCAAGCCCCTCAACCTCCTACTTCCCTCACTCACTTCTCCTGAAGACCTCTTTGCAAGCCCTCCAGCAAGCCAGGTCTATTCCTGCCCTGAGATCTAGGCACTGGCTGTTCTCTTCGCCTGGACAGTACATTCAGGCATCTGTACGGCTACTTTCCTCACCTACAAGTCTGTGCTCAAAAGTTAGGTCTCACTGACCTAGTAACTCCTACTTAAAAATGCCTTAACTCTAGTACCTGCCCTATTTCCTTTTTCCCATAGCACTTACCACTAATATACCATATACTTTATTAAGTCTTGTTTCCCTCTCCGCCCAGAATGCTCACTCGAAGCAGCCCAAGAACTAAAACAGCCTCTGCAAGTATCTGCATAAGTGAACAAAAGAAGGAGCGCCTTACCCATACTTACTTAACCACTTTGGTTAACACAGCTGTAGTTAAAACAGAAAAGATGCAATAGCAGATGCCTCCGACCAGTAGGTAAATGCGAAATTAGTAGCTTCAGGGCGCCGGAAGTATAGCATGGGACCCATTTGAGAGAACGCCCCTCACACAGGTTCACCTCCTTCTCCCTCCTATCTCAAACCAAAACGACCAGAACCAAGGAGACAATGTAATTTATCTCCACGTGGAACACCTTTGACAGTGAAAAGGAGCTCTTTTAATAGTTACATGACGAGAAGACGCCTAGACCGGCACTATTTCGGGCAACCTCTAGCAGTGCCCTGGGCTCAGCGGTAAAATACGAAGGACCACTTCCGCCCAGTTTCTTTTCCCCGCTCATTCCCACAATGCCATGGACCGGAAGTGACTTACGAAGAATGTTCCGGGGCTGGTGAGTTTTCGGTGGTTTAAATCCCGGTGCACGTAGGCGAAGGGTTCGCTGCAATCCTCGGCTCGTCCAGGCTGTACCTGTTATCTGGGTGCTGCAGCGAAAAGAGGTGTAGGAGGAGATTGGGGCAGAAAACTGTTTTGTTGCATGAGCGCATAGGGCACTAGTGAGGCAGGGGTCCTGACTCAAGGGCTTACCAGCGGTGTTAACTGACCTCTTCATTACCCTGGAAAAGGCCTGAAGTGGGACAGAAACGGCGTGTAGGTGAGGTAACTTAAGGCGTAGCTTGCAGGCTCCAACGTGGGACCTACTAATGTTTACCTAATAACACAGGTCAAGTATTGTTCCCCCCCCCCCTTTACGGTTAAATCTTGGGACAGCCCTTGAGCTGGACGCTTATTTTCAGTCTTAAGAAGTGGAAACCACAGGTGTTAAGTAATGTTACACACCTGTGGCTCTGGGAGTCTGTCAGTGTGCTTTTAGAGTCGGTGCTTTTATCCACCATGCCCTGCCGCCTCCCGTTGTTAATAGTGGCATCGAGCAACGCACCTTTACAAGTTCCTAATCTGTGAAATGGGGAGTGTTTGTTATTTCCAAGGGCTGTTTCAAATGTAACAGTAGGTAGCTCAACTAGAGGTGGCCCACTAGAGCTTTACTTTAGCACTTGTAGATTTAGAAGAGTCTGGAGACTGGGAGTGGTATAAGGACAGTGCAAGAGCTACCAGGACCCCAGGCTCCAGTGGTTAATGGA
This sequence comes from Lyroderma lyra, assembly GCA_004026885.1. Taxonomy (NCBI): domain Eukaryota; kingdom Metazoa; phylum Chordata; class Mammalia; order Chiroptera; family Megadermatidae; genus Lyroderma; species Lyroderma lyra. Next base: position 49,379 of record PVJL010007491.1, on the reverse strand, counting down.
GTTGCCACATCACTTTAAACCATATATTGAACAAGTACTCATATCTCAGATATTTTTGCTGTAGAAATGTTGCCCAAAATCTGCTTTTGAATTATGCGTATTTTATTAAATTTACAATTGGCTGTGCTTTGTTGATAATTATTGTGTGTATTGTCAAATGCTTTTCTTCAAAACCAAAAATGTTCATGGATACTACATTTAAGAATGGAGTTGACAGTGTTGTGTTTTGTATTGGATATAGTTGTCTAGGCTTACAGACTCTCCAGTGTCCTCAATCTTCACCTCTCCCACCTCTTGATCCTGACCTTCCTGTAGCAGATGGTGGTTCAGGGGCAGTAACTGCTGCTTTTTGAGTTCTTTAATGCCAGTGTGTGCCACCCTAACTCCAGGTTCTGCTGTGATTGGGGGGGGGGGCATCGTGTCAATCTCTGTACACTAAGCATTTAGTGCTAGCCTATGTTGGTGACACTAAGGTACATGAAAGATAGTTCCTATTCTCTGGTAGCATTAGCATACTGGGAAGACAGACAAATAGGAATACAATATGAGGATACCAGGGATGGGGGAGAGGAGGGAGACACTGAAAAAGAAGATTTGTCAAAAAAAGCTTTAGTTAGTTGAAAGGGACTTGGAAGAAAGGTTAATATTTAGAGAAATGAAGAGGGGAGGAGAGTGGCTGAAGCAGGGGTGGGGAGAACAAGAATGTAGTGGGGACTTGGGAGGAGGGGATGAACATATGTGCATTATGTACCAGGCGTGTGCTCAGTGAATTAACTCATATAAATCCGTTTGCTCCTCCAGATAGCCTGTGAGGAATGCTACAGTATTTCCATTTTGTAGATGAGCAAACAAGCTCAGAGAGGTTAAATGACTTCCCTAAGAACCATGTGCTGTAAGTGATAGAGCCAGTATTTGATCCTAGGTATGTATGACTGCAGCCCTTTTGCTCAGATGCTTTGCTGCCTCAAAATTCTGGGCTAAAAGTGTACATTTGTACCATTTTTTTGTGTTTTGACTTTAGATACTCAGTTTTACCTGATTTCTGTATGTTGTCATCTTGTGTACGCCTGGTCCCCACGACAGTCCGGCTTGTTCATTCCCTGATCGGCAGTTCTTCCTGTTCCTCCATGGATTTGAAGGCTCTCCTTTCCTCCTTGAATGACTTTGCATCCCTCTCATTTGCTGAGAGTTGGGACAATGTTGGGTTACTGGTGGAACCAAGCCCACCACACACAGTAAACACACTCTTCCTAACCAATGACTTGACTGAGGAAGTGATGGAAGAGGCACTGCGAAAGAAAGCTGATCTCATTCTCTCCTACCATCCGCCTATTTTCCGACCCATGAAGCGCATAACCTGGAAAACCTGGAAGGAGCGCCTGGTGATTCGAGCTCTGGAGAACAGAGTTGCTATTTACTCTCCTCACACCGCCTACGATGCTGCACCCCAGGGAGTCAACAGCTGGTTGGCTAAAGGGCTTGGTGAGAATTACTCTTTCATGTTTAATACTTACTTTATAAATGCTTTGAAATTTTAGGATGTCTGTCCAGTAGAGTTTTAACTGCTTTAGGGGTGGGACCATTATTTAATTTTTATGTCATATATTTAAAAATAATGTTGCTGAAATCTGGCAGATAAATTGCATTTGAAAAATAAATTGTTTATCATTAATGAGGAAGCAAAGCATCAGAAATCTTCATGGCTGGATTGAGCTTTGTGATTCCTCACCCATGTGGCATAGTGCCTAGCACGTAGGCACTCCAGGAATGCTTCTTAAATTGACGTGAGAGCTCAGGCATCCCCAGAATGTACTGAATATGTCAGGAGCATAGACTTCAGCGTTTTATTGAATGCTTGCTTATGCCCAGCACAATGAGGGAATTCAGCATCTGTGTTTTGGTTTTATTTTTAGTAAGTCTTTTTTTTAATTCATTTTGGGCTTAAGCTTTAAAGATGATATAATCTGGATTGACGTGGTCAATTATAGTATGAGCATTTGCAACCTGAACCATGGTTTACATGAGTAGATTTAGTAAGCAGTCACAATTCTATATATCATCTAAAAATTCATGAGTCAGTCTTGTCCAAGTTTTTGTGATATGTAAAAGTCTTCTGGAAAAGAATTCTGAAAACAAATTTGATTTGATAGATCCTTAGTTTATGGGGATTGTTGGATATATGAGTATGTAAAGGATATGTATGTGTATATATAGTATTATATGAGCATCTGAGAATGAATCTTTAAAAACTCATTTCTTACATTTTGGCCATAATATTTCATCTTTTTCAATTTAAAAACACACAAAAACTCCCATTTTCTGCATTTTCTAGGAATTTGCACCCACAGGCCCATACATCCTTCTAAAGCGCCCAGCCATCCTACAGAAGGAACACACAGAGTGGAATTTAATGTTAACCACACCCAAGACCTAGAAGAAGTTATTTCTACAGTAAAAGGAATTTCAGATGTTTCTGTCACTTCTTTTTCTGCTAGGTACCATATATTTGTCTCTTTTTTTATTTGTATTTATTTGTAAGGATCTTTCTTACAAATTCTCTAACTCTGGTATTTGGTTTGAAACAAATAAATATCCCCAGGATCAGTCTAAAAGCAGCATGTGGGTCCTGGAGGAGGAGATCTATGGGAGCTTTTCAAAACAATAAAAATGATAAGTAACACTTAACTATTCTTTATGTGGGAGGGATTCTACTATACATTTTACATACAGTATTTCTCATCCTTCTGGTAATGGTGAAAGGTACTTGTTTTTACATTCAGGTACATGCATATCTTGGAGTTATTACAGGTTTGGTTCTAGACCACCATAATAAATTGAGTATCACAGTAAAATGAGTTATAATCTTTGCAGGTGAATGGTCTTGCCCTTAGTTTGTAAAAAACAACACCTGTGAAGCTTAATAAAATGAGGTATATCTGTACATATACACCATAGTGACATTACTGATAACATAGGTTTACTTTTATCAGTTCCCAACAAATCAATGATTTACAAGCTCTTTAAAGGAAAAATACATTAAAGTGCCTCTTATAAGGGTACTTATTTAGGACTACCAAATGTTGCCTCATAGATTTTCTTTTAGGTTAATTTACCCTAATACATATTGAAGCATCATAAAAGACAAGTTATACAAAGCTAGGGTTTAACATTTGTTTAAAAAAGCATAATTGTAATGACATTTAATAAAATGAAAATCTACTGAAGGTGCCAAAAAAATGTGTACACATTTTAAGAGATGTTACTGATGTATTACTTTCTCTCTCTTTTTTTTAATTTATTTTTATTGTTAGACTTATTGGGGTGACATCTGTTAGCAAGGATTACATAGGTTTCAGGCATACAATTCTACAGTGCTGTCAACTTGATGTATAATAAGTTCACCACCTAATGTGACTTCTCTTTCCATCATCATATATTTAGCTTTCCCTCCCTCCTCTCCCACCCTCTCCTCCCATCCTCTCCCCACTTGTCCCCAAATAAACATTAAAACTATTGATTGTGTCCATCGGTTGGTTGCTTGGTCATTTGTTTTTTTGTTGTTGCTTTCAGTTTTATATTCTGCATATGAGTGAAGTCATGCAGTTCTTTGTTTTTTCTGTCTGGCTTATTTCACTTAGCATGATGATCTCCAGGTCCATCCATGTTGTTGCAAATGGCAATATTTCATCTTTTCTTATAGCTGAGTAATATTCCATTGTGTATATGTACCACAGCTTCTTTATCCAGTCATCTGTCACAGGGCACTTTGGTTGTTTCCAGGTTTTGGCCACTGTGAACAGCGCTGCGATGAACATGGGGGTACATAAGTCTTTATGGACTAAGGTTTTCAAGTTTTTGGTAGACTCCCAGAAGGGGGATTGCTGGGTCATATGGTAACTCCATATGTATAACTTTTTGAAGTTGAATTGAATTACAGTAGCAATGTGTCGTATGACGTTCGCTCAAAAGATGGCATTATGGAGTTCCCTGATGGTGGCTTAAGGCTTCTGCGCTAGCGCTGTCAACGCTGTGGCCTGGGTTCCATTCCCAGCCAGGGAACTACCCACATACCAAAAAAAAAAAAAAAAAAAAAGATGGCGTTAATCAAATGAATGCTAACGTCACCATCACCAGGCAGGACAGTCAAAGAAAATGGTGGAAGCACAGTTGTTGGAGGAGCACAAGATCATTTTGAAGTGGTATTTGAAATTTGAGAATGTTTGCGTTTCCCCGACATTCTCCTGACTTAACACCCCTTGACTTCTATGTGTGGGGGACCTTAAAGGATGTGGTGTAGTGTAGAAAGCCGGCTACACTGGTGGTACTTCTGGAAGAAATTGAAATGGCGTGCACGGTGATAGAAGTGGACTTTTTGAGCGGTGTTGCTCAAGCAGTAGTTTGCCATAATTGGAAGTGTCTGGACACTGACGATAACCACTTTGAGCACCTCTTATAATTGCAGAAGTCAAATGGGATTTGTATTCATCTTTTGCTATCGGTATATATTATTACAATTTTAATACACTTTTTTCTGTCTTAAAATGTGTGTACATTTTTTTGGCACCTTCAGTATACCAGGCTACACAAAAAAGTGACTCCTGATTAGTGGTTTTTAAATATAGATACCTTATCGTAAAATCATTGCAAATGTCCTCTGACAGTATTGGGGAATGTCAAGAATCTCAAAATTTATTTATAGGACTTCACAAAGAGTCCAGTCATGGATGTCTTTTGCCATACTGAAATACTGTGTAAATACTGAAATTAAAATTACACAAGTAAAGCATGAAAAATTCAAACAATACAAGTCTTCCTTGTCCCTTCTACTTAATTCCAGAATCTAATTCAAGTCATCTTTTTCCTTGCTTTCAAGGAAGTGCCTATCTTTCTAAACACATAGAAATGTGAAGAAATGTATAGTTTTGTTTTAGTCATTGTTCTTTTAATTAAATAGTATGCAATATTTGCCTTTTTTACTAACAAGATTTCTTAGAGATCTTTCCATGTAGGTCTGTAAGGTCTCTTTTTTTATGGCTGAGTTGTGTTTCTTATGGATGCACTATGGTTTCTTTAAGGATTTCTCTTCCTAACTGATGGACTTTTTCAAAAAACAGATACATTTACTTTGGTTCTAGTTTATCCATATTACAGATAAGTAATCTAAGTGTTACCATTAGTTGGGGCTTAGGCATTGTTTTTTGCTTTTTTTCAAAGCTCTGCAGATGATTCCAATGTTGACTACTATACTTCCAGATTATTTTTTTTTTCCAGATTATATTTTAAGGTGTCTTTTAGTTCATCATTTACTTTATTTTTCCAAATTTCTAAAACGCATAATTCTAAACTCTATATTTAGAGTTTATAGTTAAATACAAAATTTTCTTGATGCCACTCTATTTGGAGAGGCTCTAGAGCATTACTTCTCAAAGGGTGATTCAAGGACCCTGTGTATCATTGTTAATGGAGTACTTATGAAAAATGCAGATTTTTAGCTTCATTCTATAGAGCTGAGTAATTAGAATCGGGTTTACCTGAGAATCTATCCAGGAAATTCTTGTATTCAGTGATGTTTGAAAATTTACTTCTTTAGGGCTTTAAAAGAAATTCATTTTGCTCTAGCCCCATTCATAGATGTTGTTTCAGTGGATCTGTAGAAGGGTCCAGCACCTGTCATTTTAAGAAGCTAGCTGGAGATTTCTGATGCACACCTGGGATTAAGGACAGAACAGTAGTTTCAAAGTTCTCTGGACCAGCAAATCAGCATCACCTAGAACTTGTTAGAAAAGTAAATTCTCAAATCCCACCCAGATCTACTGATTGAGAAACTCTGAGGTTAGGGCCCAGCAATCTGTGTTTTAATAAGCCTACAAGGTGATTTTGATGTATTCTACAGTTTGAGAAACAGTATCCTAGAAAATGGTTTGGTATTAAATCCTAAATTCCATAGAAATCTAATCACCTATTATAGGAGGTTATAAACTATGGATTATTTAAAATCTTTTTGTTTATATTTATCTTAAACCAGCGAGTTGACTTTTTTTCTAGAACTGATGGCGAAGAACAAACACGGATCAGTCTGAACTGTAGTCAGCAGGCTTTGATGCAGGTGGTGGCTTTTCTTTCCCAGAACAGACAACTTTATCAGAAGACCGAAATTCTATCACTGGAGAAGGTAATAAAAATATCTTATATTGCTGTATATTTTTGTTTGGCAAATTCATTTGTAAATTATTAGATCAGCAGGCTATTAACTTCTACCTAAAGAAGCACAAACTGATGATGAGGGCATAACATTCCCTGGAAAGTATATTAAGAAAGGGAGACATTCCAGGAATAGAAAAATGGTACGTGTCTTAGTCCATCTGGGCTGCTATAACAGTCCATTTGGACTGTTATAATAAAATACCACAGACTGAATAGCTTATAAGCAACAGAAATTTCTTTCAGTCCTGGAGGCTAGGAAGTCCAAGATCATAGTCCTGGCAGATTTGGAATAGTGTCTGGTAAGAGCCCACCTCTGGCTCACAGGTGGCACCTTCTCTCTGTCCTCACATGGTGGAAAGGGAGGAGGGGTTTCCCTGGATCTTTTATAAACCACTGATCCCATTCATGTGGACTCACTCTCATGATTCAGTGCCTCCCAAAGCTTCCAGTTTCTAATACCATCATATTTGGGGATTAGGATTTCAACATGAATTTGGGGAAAACGTTCAGACCATAGCAGTTTTCTTCAGGGTTAGTGACTCGGTGATAGGTTTGGTCTCTTATTTTATACTCTCTGCTGAAGACCATTTTATGCACTCCTTTAAGTTGACAGCCATTTGTATGATGATTCCTTTATCTTTACTTTGTAGCTCAGGATGCTTTCTTAAGTTGAAAAATAAAGAACAAACCCATATTTCCATCTACTTCCTGAACATTTTCCATTTACGGATCCCACAAGTATTTCAAATACAGTATACACAGATATTGACCTTCTCCCCACACTACCCGTTTATGTTAACCTGAAAATAAGAAGGACTTTCAAAGTGAGAAGCAACAAGCATTTATTTGAAACAAAGGAATAGCTATTTAGGCAAAAGCCCAAATAATCTTCTCATTAGAAAACAAAGACAGTTGGTATTTATGAGAAAGGGAAGAGGAACAATTATATCAATAGAAAGGAAGGCATTTTGTTTTTGCAGACATGACATAGTGATATTCTAAAGAATTAATAATGCTGTGACTACTGGACTAGTAGCCATCAGTGCAGTAGTCATAGTATCTACTTTCTTATTAACTTTGCAAACAGTTCTTTGAGACACACAAGTTTGCTTTAGGCCCAGTCCAGTGGTTAAAACATTCCCAAGGTTTGAGGTATAAGAGATACAAGGCGCAGTACCTCTGGCTTGGCCGCTCCGACTCCATTTTAAAGTGGCTCCACTTATTTATTTAACACCTTTAAATACTATACTTTTTTCTGTTTCATTGTTGGCATCATCCATTTTATCTTTCAGATTTGTACAACTCTCTCCGACCCTTGTAAATCTAAGCCCCGCTGATTTCTGTCCCCAAATCTATAAAACGTTTCTCCTCTCTCTTTGCCAGCACTGTAGTTGAAACTACTCTTCCCTGGGATATGAGTGGTCCCTAAGTGAGCACAGACAGGAGACAGTCCAGCCATAGTGTACCAGGCCTTGCATGACTGGCCGTGGCCCTAGTCTCCAACCTCTTCCCAGTCTCTGTCCATTGCTCTGTACACCAGCTATACTGTCTGCTTTTGGATCTGCCCTCAGCATGCTCTCAAACCTTGGCACCTTTGTATGTGCTCTCTCAGTTTAGAGTGCCTTTCCACATCTCATCCTGTCCTACCACACTGCACTTGACATGACTCCTCTTTTAACTCCTTTCATGGTTTTTGAGACTCATCTGTAAAACCTTGATTCTCCTTCCTCCAAGTGACCCTCTCCCCAAGACCCAGCTCATTTATTTTTGTCAATTCTGTGTGTTCCATTAAAAAATAGCAATTACCTTGTATTTAGACACTTTTATTGTGATTATTTATTTAAATATCTGCCTTCCCAGGGGACTCTGGGAAGGTTGGGCAATGTAGATACAAGTCAGAGAAAGTTTCTGTCAGGTTTGTATCCCCACACCATAGCCTGGAGCTGGCTGTGGTAAGCTCACAGTGTGCGTGTTGTATTGATCTCCACATTTGCTGTTTATTCTATAGTTTGTTTTCTAGGACTGATGATGGACAGTTTTTCTAACTTATTTTTCTCTTCAGCCTCTGCTTCTACGTACTGGGATGGGACGGTTATGCACACTGGATGAATCTGTCTCCTTGGCAACCATGATTGAGCGAATCAAAAGACACCTAAAACTGTCTCATGTTCGCCTTGCTCTTGGGGTAGGGAGGACCTTAGGTAAATATATCTCCTTTATTTGTCCATTATGCATACTAATAACATTAGGCAAACGTTGAAACTGTTTTTTGTTTTTTTAAGTTCCTTTTATTTTATTTTATTTAATGTGGGTAGTTCCCTGGCTGGGAATCAAACCCAGGCCTCAGCGTTGACAGTGCCAAAGCCTTAGCCACTACACCACCAGGGAACTCCCTGAAACTGTTGATTCTGTTAATATAAATGAAAGGAAATGTGTTAGCAGCTCATGGGAGATGTTTACATTATCAATCAGGATGGGCTAGGTTGTGCTGTGGTAAACATTGGCTTCAACGAGATTTATTTCTCTGTCATATTCTGTTCATCTCAGGTCACCAGAGGAAGTCTGCCCATTGTAGGCTGGTTATGACTTTGACAAGTTATTTAACCTCTTTGTGTTCCGGTAGCCACATCTGTAAAAACTACAGTAATAATAAAACCTAACTCATTGAGGTCGATGTATAATCCATGTGACAGGGCACAGTAACTGGCACACATTAAGTACAGTAAATGCTAGCTCTTATTAGCTCTGTGATAGGTATTAGTGTTCCCACAGTATAGGTGAAAACATTCAAGTTCAAAGAGATACCTCATTTACCCAAAAGTCCACAATTGGATGAAATAACTCATGGGAGTTCATTTTCAAAGGAAATGTGTGGCAGAGGAAGGATTTTACTTTGGATCCAACTCCAGAGCCCCTCTTTTGAAATAGCACTATTGCATGACCACTAATGAAGTGTCCATTCTAGAAATCTAAGTCCTAAATATTTATTGGATTTTGGCTTGAAAGTTTGTTATTTCACAATTCCCAAGATGCTCTTTTAAGATAAATACCATACTTAAAAATGTGTAAAATCCATTCACAGCGTTCCCCTAACTAGCCATTTTAGTTCCTAATTATAATATTAAAATGAAGAGGGATTGCAAAGTATTGGTCTCTTGTTTTCTTTATCTCAGAGTCCCAAGTCAAAACTGTGGCCTTGTGCGCTGGTTCTGGGAGCAGTGTTCTGCAGGGGGCAGAGGCTGACCTTTACCTCACAGGTAGGACAACCTTTGGATCTTTTTTCCTACTGTATAAATTCTCTCCTTTGCTTTCTTTCCCACAGCTGCCAACCAGAGCCAGGCTTTTCTTTCCTTTGCCTTCAGCTATTATTGTAAGGTCCTCATGGATTTCCCCACTTTTGTCTTCTCCAGCCAGTGCATTTCTAATAGTCTGGGCAGCCAGTCTTGTCTTTTCTAAAGTGTGGTTTCTAACCAGGCCAACTTGGTGTCTTTTTCTATTTTGTCTTCTATTTTACCTTTATATTTTAAAAGGTGCTTGAATGAAAGCTCTTATAATGAAAGGACACATATGAGGGTTGAGAATGTGACGAATTGAAAATTTATGTGAAGAAAACACTTTTTTTCCTTATTTCTTTATGCCTTTATGTTTCTGTATTTTAAAATTAGGCTTTTTGCAAAGAAGCCAAATTTTTATTTTTTTATATATATGTGTGTGTGTGTGTGTGTGTGTGTGTATATATATATATATATATATACACACACACACACACATATATATATATGCTCTTAAATTAGAAGTCATCAGATTCACAGATGGTCTTTTTAAAAATACAAAACATTTAAGTTTTCCCAAAACCTTTTCACAAAATATGTGATCCTCTTACCAGTAACAGAATTTCTAATTTAGAAATAAACTTAAAATCATTTCATCCTTATGAATTAGAGTAGGGTTGATGCTGAAAACTTGAGTGCTCACAAAGTATAAAGGAATCTTCTGGGAAGTATACCTAGGATTTTCTTATTGTATTTGTTATTTAATACTTATATAAGAAAGAAACTTTCTGAAAGCCCCATTTACTTAGCAATGGTCATTTATTATATTGTGCAAACACTTTGATGGATGTTCTTACAGGTCTGGTTCTGGCAGTATTAGAAACTGTTGGATATGCAAGTTTGGATACTTGTCTTGGGTCTGCCAAGAAAAATTTGGAATTCTCGGTGTAATAGTCTCTGTCTCTTTAAAATGCATAACATGTCAGAAACCTCTCCATGACTTTCTAGATTTAAATATAAAGATTTATAAATAACTGCTGCATTACATTTGCTTCATACAGAATGTAAATTGAGTCCTTGTGTGGTTATGGTTCACCATTCCATAGACTGTCTAATATTTAAGTATTTGCTTTTTCCTTTGTTGGCAGGTGAGATGTCCCATCATGATATTCTGGATACTGCTTCCCAAGGAATAAATGTCATCCTCTGTGAACACAGCAACACTGAACGAGGTTTTCTTTCTGATCTTCAAGATATGCTGGTTGCTCACTTGGAGAGTAAGGTTAACATTATCTTGTCAGAAACAGACAGGGACCCTCTTCATGTGATATAATGCATACAGAAACAACAGGATGACAGTCTACGAATCATTTTGTCCTAAGTCAAATATATAACATGAGTCAGTGGAGTTAGTATCCTTATGGAAGAATGTCTTAGAAGGTACATTATCATGATTTGTTAATCTGCTTCACCAAACATACTATATAGTCTATGGGGTAAAAACTATAAGTATCATTAAAGAACAAAAATTCATTATAAAGAACAAATTAAAGGATATATTATAAACTTTAGGCAAGATCGACTGAAATCTGTACCTAACATCCGTGGGACATTGTTCAAGTAATCCTCTCCTTAGCTTAATTATAGAGGGAATGTTTTGTTCTAGATCAGGCACGTCCATCCTGTGGCCCAGACAGTTTTGAATGAGGCCCAACACAAATTCTTAAAACATGATGAGATTTTTTTGTGACATTTTGTAGCTCACCAGTGGTCTTTAGTGTTAATGTATTTTATATGTAGCCCAAGACAATTCTTCCAATGTGGCCCAGGGAAGCCAAAAGGTTTGACACCACTGTTCTAGATCTTTCTGTCCTTGGTTTAGGATTGGAACACTTTATTTCTAGCTAGTATCTTCTAGGTGATAAGGTCTGTCAATATATTCCTGTTAACTAGATTGTAATCCCCCCCCCATATATTTCAGAAATCAGAATGAGATTTATTAGGGTAAGATGTTATTTTCTTAGTATTTATATAACTTGTTTCATTGCTTTTTAGATAACTCACCTATTTTATTAGTAATATGTAAAGACGATAAGCTTTTAAATAATGCTAGTGATTACTTATACAATACTAATTTTGTGCTAGGCACCCTACTAGGTGCTTTATAAACATTTTCAATCCCTTACAAAGAAGCATAGGTATTATTATCCCTAGTTTTACAGATGAACCAACTGAAACAGAGTTGTCTTCCCTTCTAGAATGTAGGAAGATACATTATGAACAGTGCTACTAGCTCCACATTTTAATTAGCTAAGGGGAAAAAAGTAGACTTGTGAAAGTTTTCTTAGTAATTTTTTAAAAAGTTAAGCAAAATCTATTAACCATCCCCCAAATTCACTGATCTTATATACAAATGAAATTTTATGTTAAAATGACAAAAATGATGCTAAGAAAGTACATTTTCTGCATATCACAAGAATTAGCACTCCCTCATAAAGAATTCAGTCTTAAGTTTGTAGAGTGTCAGTGTCTGTTTTACATCCCTAATGCATTTTTGTGGCCCATTTATTTAGCCACTTTATTAAGAGCAGCCAGAAAACTCTTTGAAGATTTAAGGTCTTCCCAGTCTTTCCAGAAACAAGTATATAACAGCAAAACTTAGAGCCTTATCAGTTGAACTCTTGATAGAGCATAAGGAACACTGATACTGAAACAGATTAATGAAGAGCATATAATTCTATGGAAATCTTCATCAGATCTGTAAGATGCACTCAAAAAATCTGAGTACATTGTACTTAGATGTTTTGTTTAACTTTAAAAAAAAAGACTAAGAAAACTTCAAGATGTTTTTAGTAAAAGAAAAAAGCCAAATTGGCTTTTTATTTATTAAGTGTAAGGACTGACACATACTGCTTGGAAATAGTACACAAAAATTATAAAAATAAACCAGTAGATATTTAAGGGCAAATGTAAAATTTGCACATTAGGTCATTAGAGAGTTTGTATACTTTTTTATACTGTAAGTTATAAGTTAGATATAGGAGGGCTGTCTGGAAAAAATGCAGCCACAAATGCCTCTATTTTTCATTTTACCTGGCTGGATACTTTCCAGACAGCTCTTGTATAAAGCCAAAAAAACCACGGTGCTGATCGGCAAGTATCATGCTATGGTTTATGTTTTTAAAGGAGAAATATACACCAAAACCCGTTAATATGTACATAGTATGCCTCTGGAAACATACTTAAATTGCTGTCAATGGTTGTCTAAGGGACTGGATCAGGGAACTGAAAGGAAACTCACTTTTCATTGAATAGCATTTGGTACAATTAAAAATTTTTTCTAAGAATCTTAACAATAACAATTTGTTTAAATATTTTTATTATAATCAGAATAAACCCTTAATATATGGATTTGACAAATTAATTATATTCCATAAAGAAATTATTTCAAAAGTTCTCAGCATTTTGGGAAATATTTCCATGAAAGGTATTTACAAGATAAGAAATGAGTGAAAAAATGCTGATGCGGTACATACTTTATTACAGGATGTTTTAATGAAGAATTTCATTTCCAAGTATAATATATTTCAGGTAGTATGTGAAGACAGTAAGCTGACTACAGTGGCCAAGGTTAGCCTTTTTTCTTTCCTAAGAAAAATATTTAGGAGACTTGAAATTGTCACTTAAAAAAAAAAAATCAAAATGTCTTACAGTGAGTTTTAGGTGTACTTGAGAAATCAGTATTAATTTAGAGCTAGTCTTTAATATGCTACTCACCTGCATGTTATGTTATTCAAGACAAGAAAAATATGTCAATATACAAGAATAATTAAAAATTTTATTTTCTGTTGTCTCAAAAATAATGACTAAAATGTAATTCAGGAGTATATTTCTCTAGCCTGACTTCTCACTTGTATCATGAAGGTGATGGCACAAATATTAATTAACTGTTCCCAATATCATGTCCTGTTATTGTTCATGTGCTCTCTAGGGTGGGCATACACTCTATGTACTTGTTATGTTTTTCCCACTCTCCTAACTGAATAGTGTCATGTCTGCCTTTGCCCTGCCCCCCCCCCTTGCCCCCACCGTATGCAGCCTAAATCCAAAAGCAGAAAGCTGGATCACCTACTCTTCCCCAGTCTGACACCTTTTGTTAAGCCATTTCAGAAACCATAAGAGATGACCTGCCTTCTCGGTTACACTTTTCAATCCTGCCTGACATACAGAACAAATAAAGCAGATGTCTGTGTTGCCAGTGTCTTTGTACTTCCACACTCTGAAACAAGCACATCTGCAAACAGCTCCAGGAGTGCTAAAAGGCCTTCAAAAACTTAGACTATTTTCATCTCTAGTACAAAAGAATTCACAAATATCCAGTTCCAAATAGTCCCTGAGCAAACTGTTCATTCCAGCAAGAAGACAACCAGAGAGGTTGTGAATGAAAGGCACATATTCTCCAACTTGAGGATCACAGCATAACACAGTACTAGAGATGGTATACCAGCCACGCTAATCAAGGTTCTGAACTGATAACATTCCCCCCTCCAAATTTTAAATCTTGTACACTGTAAAGAGTCTAATGCTGGATGTAAACACAACACTTAAGAAGAGTGGCAGCTGGAGTACAACCTTCCACAGATGAACCAAGAGTAAAGGAGAGCTTCAAGACTCCTCGTCTTCCTTTTCCAGGAATTCAGTCAGTGTTCCATTGTCAATAGGAATTAATAAATATTCCACTCCATCAGTTCCCTAAAAGATGTAATACCCTGGATGTTAGTCATTTGTAAGAGAAATATTCTAATTCTACTGTAAGTTAAACAATATTTTCATAAATACAGAAGTATAAAAATTAAAGGAAAAGGGCATACATGTATATACTGGGGTGCCCAACATATGTATACATGTATTAAAAGATGTTAGCTATGTATAGATAGATGGTGGTGGTAACCACCTTGAGCACCTCTTGTAATCGAAGTCAAACGTTACTTGTATTCATCTTCTGTTATCAGTATATTTTTCTTCCAGTATATATTATTACAATTTTAATAGTTATTTTCCCTTCTTAAAATGTGTATACATTTTTTGGCACCCTCTGTATATTTAAGTACACTGAGTTTATAGTTATACCACTTTAAAGTGGAAAAAAGCCTAGAGCGTGAGTGGGTATTTTCTTTACCTCCTGCTCTTTCTGGAATATTACACTGTTGATTTGTCTGTTCTTTTATTTCCATTTCAACTGGATCATCCATTGGTTTTTAAATACATTTAGGTATCTCCCATTTTTAAATAACCCTCACTAGATTTCTCATTCTTCAACTATCAACCAACCTCTGCACCTTTCTAGAAATGTTGTCTATAAATGGTGGTCTCCATTTCCTCACTGTTCAATCAACTCAGTACAACCTAGCTACTGTCACTTTTACCGTGTCACCAAAAGAGCTTTGGCTTTGACAAAAATTATTCCTAAATCCAATAGGTATTTTCAGTCTTCCTCTTTTGTTCTCTGAGCAGCCCAACACTGCTGACCATTTGTTCTTAAAACATGTTTCTCTTGGCTTCTGTGACATCATATTCTGGTTTTTGTCCTGGCTCTCTGTTTCTCTCAATTTGTAGGCTAATCTTATACTTGGCCATTAAATGTCACACTTCTAGGCTTAATTTCTAACCCTCTAATCTCACTATGTAATCTCTCTAGGTAGTCCCACCAATGACTGATTTCAGTTACAACCAAAATACTTAAGAATCATATCTCTAGCCCAGATCTTTCCTCTGGTTCTTGTGGGAATCCAATTCCCTAATTGACATCTCTTGGAAGTCTCAGAGGAAACTCAAAATAATAAGTCCAAACATACTAAGATCATTTACTCATGATGTCTCACCCAAAATGTTAACTCTTCCAGTTTCTTACCCAGTGATCCCACCATGTCTCTGGTTATGCAAGCCAGATACCAGGAATCCAGGAATTACTCTAGACATTTTCCTTTCCTTTGGCTCTCATATCCAATCAATTCTTGTCAATTTTGCCTCCCGAGTATACCTTTGATCCAGTGATTTTTCTCTTTTTATCCTAGCCCAGATTACCATCATCTCACCCAGATTATTAACACCTTCCTCACTAGTCCCTGTGATTGACTTCTGGCAATCTCCACCACAGTCTGTCCCTTTCCGCTCTGATACCAGTCAGAAGATGTCTTCCCATTATTTTTGAATAAAGATTAAAATATTTTCCTTGGCCTAAAAGTCATGCAAGGTCTAGCCCTTACATCACTATCTTTTCCGCCTCATCTTTTGCCATGTTAGCTTTCTGTTCCAGGGTCTTTGTATATGCTGTTCCTGCCTAGAATGTTCTTCCCTTCCCTATCTGACTAGTTACTCCTAGTCTTCATTTAGATCTGAGCTCAGAGGTCTCTTCTGATATACATCATTAGGTCAATCCAACTATTTTAATATGCTCTTTCAGAACCATGTACCTTTCTGATCATAGGACTTACCACAGGTAAAATTTTATATGTGTGATTATTCAACAAATGTGTGCGTCCTCCACTAGAATTTAAGCAAAAGGTTTTTGCTTTATTACTGTGTCCTAATACCTAGTTCAGTATCTGATACATAGTTAATGTTCAATAAATACAGGCCAGATTAATGAATGGGGTAGAAGGAGAAAGGAATAGAATTACTGGATTCTTAATATATTTCTAATGGCTTATTACTTTGAACTAGAACTGTTAGGTGCTCTGCTCTGCTCTGCAATAGAGTGGTTCTACCTCTACAGAACTCAAATGACACACTGCCTAAATGGATCCTTCCGACGCACCATGGAACCTTATTGTCATAATCGTATCTGAGTCAAGTCAAAGGTATTCTTGTCCTTAAGTAAAGGAGATATGCTATTCCTGGCATATAATGCTACAACAGCAAAATCTCACCTTCTTTGTTTTTATAAGCTTGTGGTCTCTAAATTCAGTTAACTGGGCCCGTAGTGTCAGATCACTATTGACAAGGAATGCCTCCCGACACTGCTGATAAAAATCTTGAAAAGAAAGTCCTGGAGAGTTCAAAAGGAGATGTGAACATAAGTCAGCATTTAAGAAATGACCCCATATATGGATACCCGTAACAAAGAACACAGAAAAAAAGTGCTGTGGTCAGTCACAGTATGTCATAGCAGAACATATTAATTTAAAAAAGTAAATGCCTCTGGAAGAAGCAAAACATACTCAGATTATATACACTGTGGCTTAAGAGAATTGATTGGTTGAAAACAGTCAACAGTAACCAAGTATAACATAATCCTTTGGGCAGTTTTAAATAGTATGAATAAAGTTGACTTTTAAAGAGGGAACTAGGAAGTCATGAGAGCCGACTGATTATTAAAAAGTTTAACACATTACTGTGACTCAAAGGGAAGAAAATTTCCTAAGATGCCCAGTGTATGCAATATAGGGGCTTCTTAGAAAAACTGGTAGCTACACATCTAATAGCTAGCACAGGAAATTTTAAAAAGCTAGCTGGATTTGTCTTTCAATTGCATTGGCAAACAGCCTGTTCAGCAGTGTATCTGTTGGGCTGCTTAAAAATTTGCTATGTGGTACAAACACTGGTCATAGAGCAAACCATTTATTCATTGCTGTGAAAAAGTGCTATTATTAGATTGCAAAAAAAAGGAATTTAGGGGTGAAAGAACAGTCACAATTTAATATCATAAATATTGGATACCAATGTAAGAAGGGTTATCCTGGTTATCCAGCTGATACTTTATTAACAGCCTGAAAATCCCCCTAAGGAAAGAAATAAAAACAAAAAGGAATTCAAATCCAGAATGTTAACATCAAAAGATAACAGCTAGTAGTAAAATACATGACGAAAATGTACAGTACTTGTCCTGTCTGTATTAGCTCCTGTTCCTTTCTCCAAGGAAAGAACAGCATATCCTGGACAACTTGAAAAAGAAAATCTAGGAGTATTTTTTAGACCATAGGTTAGTCCTCTATAGAAAACTTGGAATATACAATAAAATCTATCAAAAATATCCATCCCATACCCCTAAAATAACAACCACTAACATTTGATGTGGGGATCATATTAGTGTATCCTGCTTTCTAAAATCTTTGTAGAATGAAGTAGTGTGGGAACACAATTCACGCATTCATATGAGGGCTGTCCAGAAAAAAATCCATAAATTCTTCTATTTTTCCTATCACATGGCTGGATACTCTCTGGACAGCCTTCATATATGGTATACACCACCTTATACCTTGCCTTTTCACTTACTGATTTTTCCATGTCTTTAAAAACTCTTTCGAAGCAATTTTTAATGACTGTTCAATTTTTAATATCATGTACCACAAACTCGTCATTTCCCTATTGGTTCTGGATACATTAGTTCCAATTCTAATTATTAAAAACAATTCCATATTTAATAAGATTATACATAAATACAGTAGATTCTCAGTTAATTGGCACTCATGGTGATTGACAGATGCCAGAAAACTATAAGTAGACCGTATTCTTTTATATTTTGAATTATTTCTGTAGGAGAGTGTACCAAGTAGAATTATAAGGTTGGAAGCAGTGTTACACAGATTCCCAGAAGTCCTTCGGTGTAGCAAAAATTTTAAACCTCTGCATTTTCATTTTTATTATAATTTAGAAAATAATTATGACAGGCATATATTGGGTCATCTGAATGACCACTTTATAACTAAGTACAGTTGTCCTTTGAACAATGTGGAGATTAGAGGGGCCAACCCCTCATGTAGGTTGACTACCAGTTGTCCCTCAATATCTGCAAGGATTTGATTCAAGGACTCCCTGCTGACACCACAATGCAGATGCCCAAGGCCCTTACGTGGAATGGTATAGAACAATGCTTCCTATAGTCACCTCCACATCTGTGGATTCCCAATCATGGATGGAAAATACTGTTTTCCATCCATGATTGACTGAATCCATGGATGCAAAACAAGGGTATACAGAGAGCCGACAGTATATTTATTTTAAAAAATCTGAGTATACACATAAATAGACTCAGGTAGTTCAAATCTGTGCTGTTAAAGAGTCAACTGTACTGCCATTGACACCACAGCTAAATTTTGTTTAAGAGTGTTTTATCAATGATATTCATACCAAATAAAGACTAAATGATATTGGAGTCTGCAGAATGAACCACAATTTAAAGTAGTTTAAATAATTTTTTTAAAAAGTGTTGAAGACTTTGAAGACTAGCATACAGATATTTAAGTATGCCAAAATAAAAAATATGTGCATTAGAGCAGTGCCATATTTACACAAATCCCCAACTTCACACATAGCAATTTGCAATAGTCCATCAGCAGTAAGCATCAGTAAAATTGAATGAAGACTTTTTCTGTTCCCCATTCTACCAAAAATTTTTATTAGATACTTATTTAATACATATTTCAATATTAACACAATCCTAATCTTATTTTCAAGTGTATAAAAACAGCTTTATAAAGTAACAAAATTCATTAGGATTTGTGAGTTAACATGAGGGAGGCTTATGGTGAAACAGCTGAGTTATCTTGATTGCGGTGGTAGTTATGCAAAGCTATACATGTGACAAAACTGCAGAGCTAAACATGCACACGTGCACGTACACACACACGCACACAAATGAGTGCATGTGTTATCAATGGTGAAATCTAAATAAGCTCTAAGCATCATGCCAATGTCAGTTTCTTGTTTTTAATACTGCACTGTGGTATGAGATGCTGGCATGAGGTGTAGTTGGGAAAGAGGTGCTGGGGGCCTCCCTGTACACTTCTTTGTAGCTTCCTGATCTGGCCACTGTACTTACTATTTATCTTAACCCTTCAGACCAAGTAGGAACTCCAGTGTCACCATTAAAACCTAGTAGTGCATGTCTTAAAATGTATAGTTTTTTAAAAAAGAAACTAGTTTTCCTTCTTACCTTGCGTTAGGGGTAAGGCTTCGTAAGACATGAGTTAGGGAACTAAGTGGTAGTGATCCAGATTGTTTAACCAGAAGAGAATTTTCATAGGAAGTTTCTTCAGTATAAGGACTATATGTAGTAGTTTCATACCAGAGCCAGTTATAAAGACTCTGCTTCACATGATCCCACACTAGAATACATGATCAAAGAAAACAAAAATTACTGACTTTTTTCATATTGTCACATTACTAGATTCTTCTCTAGGAAAGAATAAGAAAGCATTAAATAAAAATTGAATCCTGAAATTTTTCATTTGTGCAATTTCCCCATCCAAACCAGTATCTGACAATCTGATTTCACTATCAGTCAACATCTGAATCTTTATTGGTATATGAAATACAAGTTAAAATGTATTAGTGCTACCAAGGCATTCCCTTAAAAAATTTAATAATTTAACATTTTGTTCTACAGGATTATCAGTTTCTGAGTTAAAATGCATAAAATAAATGTTGCAATACCACAAAGAGTAGAAAAAGACCAAAATAACTGTTGGGTCTCTTCTTCATGACGCTTTAGGTGTAAAACACCTCATTTAGAATCTGAATTTTTATTTCCAAGAACTATGTTCTAAATCAGATTAAGGTGTGTGTGTGTGTGTGTGTGTGTGTGTGTGTGTGTATTTGTTTTTGTATTTGGCAGTTCCCTGGCTGGGAATCGAACCCAGGCCATGAGGTCAATATATTTTTGACAATCTGTATCTTTAAACATTCAACACAGGTAACTGTACTGAAAAACAATACAAATGTGACTTACAACATTTAGGAAATTAAGTTTGTAAGACTGATATCTCAAGAAAGAAAAATAGTAATATTTAACTTACTGAGAGGCGCATTGAGGTGATCAATAGATGCGATAAGGTGTATGTTATGTAAAGATGATAACTGTCCAATAATTTGCTGACTTTTGTCTCCTCTCAACATTTGGCTATCCAAATTGTGGATGAGAAGGAAGACTTTTAAAGAAGAATCTAAAAATAAAGAGAATTCAATTTATTTTCTTTTTTTTTGGTATGTGGGTAGCTCCCTGACTGGGAATTGAACCCAGGCCGCAGCGCTGACAGTGCCAATGCCGAAGTCTTAAGCCACTACACCATCAGGGAACTCCTCAATTTATTTTCAATGAGTATTTCTGAAATCCCTGCCACACCAATGCCTATGGATTAAAGAATATATCGGAGTATTATAGGACAAAATAACTACTGCTTAGGCATATGCAAGTCTTTAAAACAATGAAATTCACTGGAAATCAGTAGGAACTAGAGTGGTTAGAATCTTAACTGGAATGGTTAGCACTTGAATCAGACCATAAAGAAAGAAGTTTTAATAAGAGATACGAAATAAGGCCAGAGGCATAACTGGGTTGGAAATGAATGTGCATGTTGAATTGCAAGGTGAGAAAACAGATTTTATATTATATATAAAAATGTAGACCATATACTATATTTATTTACATTATATATAATTATATGTAATTACAATTATAAATATACTGGGGTGCCAAATATATATACGTACATTATAAGAGATGTTATCTACGTATTACTTTTCAAAGTTGCACTGAATTACAGTAGCAATGTGTTCTATGACGTTCATTCGAAAGATGGCATTAATCAAATGAATGCTAGTGTCATCATGTGACAGGCAGGACAGTCAAAGAAAATGGCAAAAGCACAGCTGTCATTCAAGGAATTCAAGAGCATTTTGATGTGGCATTTGAAATTTGAGAACATTGTTTGAGTTTCTCCCACGGTCTCCTGATTTAACACCCCTTGACTTCTACCTTGGGGGACCATAAATGACGTGGTGTACCATAGAAAACCGGTTACACTGGAGGTACTTCGGGAAGAAATTAAAATGGCATGCACAGCAATATACGTGGATGCTTTGGTCAGCGTAGCTCAAGCAGTAGTTCACTGTAATGAGAAGTGTCTGGACACTGATGGTAACCACTTTGAGCACCTCTTATAACTGCAGAAGTCAAATGTGACTTGTATTCATCTTTTGTTATCAGTATATATTGAGTATTACAATTTTAATACAGTTTTTCCCTTTCTTAAAATGTGTATACACTTTTTTGGTGAGACAAAGGTGTACTAAAATAAACTAGAGGCACTTTACATGTGCCAAGCAAAACCTGAAAATTATTCTGAAGTAACAGGCTTTGAGCTGCACAAATTCCAAGTAGTAGCAGTGAGTGCTAGGTAACTAGTTAAGTTCACAGAAAAATCTCACAGGTAAAGAAAAAGCAAATTATTTTAGAGAAATCTAAACCAGCACTGAGTAGTGCCATTATTAAAATAATGATCATTTTTATGTGTCTTAATACAGGAATAAATAGAAGTGTATGCTCATCCTAAAACCACATCTACTTCATGTTACCTTCTTTAAATTTATTTATTATCCAGTCTAGCTGATCCAGTACACTGCGGAAAGTACCCACATGATCAAGGATTTCTTCTGTTATAGAAGTCAGGAGCTATATCATAAAAGCACAAGAAGTACATCAATTATAACTTATTCTATCATATAAGATAAATACAACTAGCAAATCAATCCTTTTTTATAAATTAAAAATGAATTCAGATTTCCCACCAACAATGAAAAATGACTTTAAAATATTCTACTGGTATTTAAGTATACCTATATTCATTTTTTGCATAAGTTATGGCTAAAAGAAACAGAATAGCAAAGATGTAAAGACAAAAGGGCATCAAAAAAACAAAACTATGAAAAATATTAAAAGACGATAGATTTATCAAAGGAAACGGGACAAAAACATTAAGGACACTTTTAGAAAGGAATAACACATTGGTTAATATCCAGCACCCAAAAGGTTGAAATTATTAATTTCCAAATGAGAAGATCTCAGCTTTTGGAATAAAAATGATCTATAAATGTATTATGAAACTATAAAGTATAACTTCTATTTTTGTTATTTTTCAAGTATCAAAGTGACATAAAAGCATAATAAAATTGAAGTCCCTCATAATCTTGTCCTTCAGAGAAGTACTGTTAATAACTGGTGTAGTATACAAAGCTAACCTTCCCCTAAGATGTTACACATTGTCAGTTACAAAGTAGGAAATTCAAAGATGAGGATTCAAAGCTAGAACCCTCTGACTCCAAACATGTTCATAAGCACTATGTAATCCTACTAGTGTGAAGGCCAAAAACAGAAACTGAATGATACAGAATTAGAAGTAGCATCCTCATTAACAAAGTGTATACCTTGGCAGAAGATATAATGTTTCTTTTAACATTTTTTAAACTTACCGATTTCACACTTATTCCAGGAAAGAAGCCATTGATGACAACATGAATGGAATCTTGCAGCATGGTAGCTCTAAATCTTTCAAGTAAATCTCTCTTAGAACCCAAACCATACAGCACAATGTTGAATCCTAGTCTGTTAAGAAAGATAGCATTCATGAAGTTCAAGTTCAGTACTTCTTATTGCTAACCAGTTTAAAATCAACCAGTTTTCTTAATTGAAGTTTCTAAAGAATATAGAAAGAATTTGGGTGTCTAAATAACTATACTGATTCCCAACTTACACAAGGTAAAAACCCACTTTTATTATCTGTATACCAAGTTTATATGTGGGCGGGCTGATAAATTTTGCCTCCGTTGTCATTTTTTTTGTTGTCACATTAGACATATCTGGATATAACAGGTTCTGCTAAGTCACATGGTATCTCTCCATCATTTTTAACCTTGCACAGATGCTTACATCTTTCACCCAGTGCACACAGAAATCAAAGAGCGTTCACATGTTCAGTTCAAATAGTTACTGAATTCTTAACAGTGAAAAATTTTCCTCCAACCGAAACTTGCAGATGAATGCAAGATGTTTATGGTGATCAGAGTGTTGATGTGAGTAGAGTGGCAGTTCAGAGATGGAGAAGTGGGGTAAGCAGATGTGAGAGACAAACTACAAAGTGGAAGGCCTATGACTGCAAGTGATCAGCTTCATCAAGATCATGGAAGTGCATCGAAGTATGTGGTGATTTTGTAGAAAAATATTTACACAGCTTTGAAAATAAATGATGTAGGTATATTTATTTCATTAAAATATCTTTTCCCATTCATTTTCTATTTAAGTGGAGGCATAATTTATCAGCCTACCCTAGTCATTTCAATTTTAGTAGCTTTCTCTACAGCTCATATTACGATCAGGTAACAGATGCCCTGATTGGTAAGGGGAGAACATGGTAGTTACAAGGCACTAAAAAGTTTTATAGGCTGTAGCAGAGTTTTAATTAATAGTTTAAATTGGAAAGACAGGCAGGAGCTAGGTCACAAAGCTCTTGTTAAATCAACTAAGACATTATCAGATTTTATTCCAAGGACTATGAGCATTTATAAGTAACTAATCAGGCATCAACAAAAAGGTTTAAAGTGGGAAAGTAAATGATCTTTTTAGAAAGATCACACTGGCTGAGTGGGAGGAATGGAAAGGGAAGAGGTACAAAACTGACTTGAATTAGGTGTCAAGAGCTTTATAGGTTAAATCAATAAAATTAGGAAAGTGATTAGATGTAAAAGATGAGAAAGGAAAAGGAATATTTAAAACTCAATTTTCTGGCACAGGCAACTACGTGAATGGGGTGACAGTGTGCTAGGTTGCAAGGTCAGGTGGGAATACTGAATTTAAGATGAGTTAAATTTTATGTACACTGAATAATTTATATGACATTCATATGGAAACCTCCAGTATTCGTTCAGATATCCATGTAATGCTATTGAGGAGTGAGATCTGGCCTGGGCTGGGCTGGGGATTGTTATGGGAGTTATTCACATACAAAAATTAAATGAAGCCAGGGGAGTTCCCTGATGGTGTAGTGGCTTAAGGCTTCGGCGCTGGCGCGCTGTCAGTGCTGCGGCCTGGGTTCGATTCCCAGCCAGGGAGCTACCCACATACCAAAAAGCAAAAAAAAAAAAAAAAAAAAAAAAAATTAAATGAAGCCAAGAGAATGAACAAGATGACCCAGAACACCAAGGATCAGGCTAAAGTTCAACTACATGAGTCTTTATAGAGGTCAATCAGAAACAGGATTTATGTGATGTTCTGTAGCAATGCAGGATAGCCTAGAAATAGAAAAGAAGAGAGATAACCCCCAAAGTTAGAGAGATTAGTAAGGTAGAAGCAGCAGAAAAAAGAAAAAAGGGAATTCAGAGAGCTAGCCATTCTGTTGGAATAGTTGACTATGAATGAGGTCTAAGCTAGGGAGCAAAGCAAAGCAACTTATTGAAGTTGGCATACCGGAAGAAAGAAGAATTGGTGGATTGAAAATGGGATTAGAGTAAAGAGCTGCCTTATAAATTGATAATGGACAGATCCATTATTGGCAAAAGAAAACTAGGATCAAGTGGGGAAAATTGTGGCAATTTCTAAGTTCCTACTGGTTGGTGGACCTGCCTTATTTACCCCAGTGATTTTGTAATTGTGAGTGCATTCACGTATTTATATTAGCATTCATTTTAAGCACTTCCTTATACTAAGGTCCTTTTAAATACCAATATAAAATTATAGTTTAAAAAATTGTATTTTAATTTTGTTAGTTTGTTTTAACCATTCTTCTAGGCATTTTAATGGAAATTTAAAATTTATCCTGAGGTATCTGAAAAATTATAAAATTGAAAAAATATTCTAAGAAATAATTTTGAAACAGTAAACATTCATAGGACAGATCTCACAAAATTCTAAAGGTCTACAGTACATGTATATAGTGTAAGATTTTAAAAAAGAAATGCATATTTTCATTTTATGAACTTTACTATAGAATAGTGGGTTAAAACCTAATATATTTATTAATCTTCACAAATTAGATTTTCAAATATGTTTATGAGTAATAACATAATTCTACGAAAGTCTATTCATCTTATCAATGGCTTTTACATCTGTTAAACTTAGAAAAGACAAATTTCTTTTCTTTTTTGTTTTTTTGTTTGTTTTTTTTTTTGTTTTTTTGTATGTGGGTAGTTCCCTGGCTGGGAATCGAACCCAAGCCACAACGTTGACAGCACCAGCGCCAAAGCCTTAAGCACTACACCACCAGGGAACTCCCTAAATTTCTTGAAAACTAGAATTTCTAAGAGCCAATGACATTTCTAGATCTGAGTCATAAAATTGAAAAACCACCCATTTTTCAAACTTTTATATATAAATTTAAAAAATGCCAAGTTCATTGCAAAAAAAGTAAGCATGTTAAACAGCTTTAATTTTCAGACATAAACATTATTCTTTTACAAGGATTTGCATTGATGATAGTACTTACTGTAACTGCAGCATCCATTTATGAAATAATTGTTCATATTGTTGATTTAGTTGTTTAAGTTCAGCAGAAAAGGAAGGAGAAACCTTGCTCAATAAGTTACACAAAGTTTGCTTTAAAAGAAAAAGGAAGAGGGAAGGAAGAAAATCACTCTCAAACAACACATATCAAATCAATCTAAAGGAAAAACATTTCCTTAGATGTAGAGGTTAGAAGAGTCCATTAGTGGAAATACTACATTAATCAGGTTTGGTATGAGTGCATCAACTGAATATACATATTTTAAACATGATTTAAATATTTGTTTTCTTAAGATTTTTAACATTCTTTTTAGTACAAATATGTGAAAAATTTGCTAAGCTTTTTCTATACATGATCTTAGCCAAAAGGCCGAGAAGCAATTGCTAAGCTTTTTCTAGAACCATTTACATGATTATAAATTTCAAACACAAGGCTTTAATTTCTAAAAAGATCATTACCATAAGGAGATGATTAAACCTGTCTCCTAGCTTTGACAACAAATCCAGAGTTTTAAAAAGCTAAGCATCTGGAAAAATGTAAAAGCTTAAGATAACAGTTCAACATTAATTCTCAGAAAACATTAATAGTTCTTTAAAATTTAGCCCCATCCTAAGTAAAATAAACTTATTATTGCTCCTCTCCCAAAAGATATTCCTAAAAAATCCTTTACCTTTGCTAAGTATTGCAAAATTTTAAAAACAATAATGTAAACAAACTGAGGAAGTTATATTGCCCTGCACCCAAAACTTAGAAATTCTTGATGGTGAATCAAACATAGCTTATTATTTGAAATGGAAACTCTAGCAAAAAGCTGTATGTGCATTTTTATATTGGCACTACCATGTTTTCATGATTCTACCCTTTAAGTAAAATATTGCATTTTTGTTTTTTTCTCATTTTTATTTTTCAATTACATTTGACATACAATAATATATTGGTTTCAGGTGTACAGCAGAGTGATCAGGCATTTATATAACTTATAAAATCCCTACTCTGATACATCTAGTTCCCATCTGACACCATATACTCGTATATTATTACAATGTTATTGACTGTATGCTCTATACTGCACTTTACATCCCTGTGAATATTTTGTGACTAAGAATTTGTTTCTTGATTTCTTCCCATTTTTCACCCACCCACCCCCACCCTCCTCCCATCACCCCAATAAATCTAGTACCCATCTGACGCCACACACAGTTACTGCAACATTATTGGCTATATTCCCATGTTATATCCTATATCCCTGTAAGTATTACTTTGTAACCACCAAACTGAACTTTCCAGTCTCTTCCCCTTATTTCACCCCCTGCCCCAACCCTCTTCCTGTCTGGCAACAAACCAAATGTTTTCTATATCTGTGAATCTCTTCCTATTCCACTTGTTTATTTTCTTCTATGGAGTTCAAAGATAAGGAAAGCCAACTTGCATCTGTCTTCCTCTGTTTAACACTCCACTCAGTGCAAAACCCTTCATGTCTTTTGACTGGAGCTTTTAATCCATTTAAATTGAAGGTAATTGTTGATGTGCACCTATTGCCATTTTATTGTTCATAATTTTGCCCCCCCCCCCCCGACCCCACCCCATCTTAAAACGGTCCCTCTAATATTCCTTGTAATACTGGTTTGGTGGTGATGAACTCCTTCAACATTTTCTTGTCTGGGAAGCTCTATTTGTCCTTTGATTTTGAATGACGGCCTTGCTTTTCATCACATTGAATATTTTCTGCCACTCCCTTCTAGCCTGCAAAACTTCTGTTGAAAAATCAGCTGACAGTCTTATGGAAGCTCCCTTAAGATAACTAGTGGCTTTTCCCTTTCTGCTTTTATAATATTATTCTCTCTGTCATTTTAATTATAATGTGTCTTGGTGTGGTCTTATCTGTTTGCGACTCTGTGCTTTCTGGGCTTGTATGCCTGTTTCCTTCGCCAGGTTAGGGAAGTTTTCATCATTATGCCTTCATATATGTTCTCAATCCCTTGCTTTCTCTTTTCTTTTTGGTACTTGTATGATACGAATGTTGTTACACTTGATGTCCCACAGGCCCCTTA
Source organism: Lyroderma lyra (assembly GCA_004026885.1). Lineage (NCBI taxonomy): Eukaryota > Metazoa > Chordata > Mammalia > Chiroptera > Megadermatidae > Lyroderma > Lyroderma lyra. The sequence continues at coordinate 21,581 of PVJL010007491.1, read as the reverse complement.
AACTATCCTCTTTTTGGATTCTTTTTTTCTTTTTATTGTTCTGACTGGATGTTTTCTGCTACTTTTTCGTCCAATTCACTGATTTGATCCTTTGCTCCATCTAGTCTACTGGTGACTCCTTCTATTACATTCTGAATTTCAGTTATAGTATTCCTCATTTCTGACTGGTTCTTTTTTATGGTTTCTATGTCCTTTATGCTTACTATCTCTCTGGTGAAGTTTTCGCTAAGTTCCTTGAGCATCCTTAGAAATCATCCTAAGCTCTGTATCTAATAGGCTGCTTGCCTCCATCTTGTTTAGTTCTTCTGGAATTTTTCTGCTGTTCTTTTATTTGAAATGTATTTTTTTGTTTTCTCATTTTACATGAGAAATACCTGTCTGTATCTGTTTCTATGTATTAGGTAGATCTGCTACATTTCCCAGTATTGCTGGGAAGCCAGATGTAACAGGAGCCCTGTGGGTCCCTGGCACTGTCTCCCTGGTCACCTGTGCTGAGTGCTTCTGTAGATTCTGGTTTGATGTCAGTGCTGTGCCTGGAGCTACTCAGCAAAAGTCTCAAAGCACACTAATGCTGGTGCTGCTAGCCTGGGACCTGCAGACTTAAATAGTTTTCCAAGAAGACTGCAATGTGGGTGGTTACCAGAGAAAGTTCCTCTGCCATTGGCACAGTTGGGTGGGGTGGGAGTTCCAAGTGAGTTAGCAGGGTGCAGTGAGTAAAGCTCAACAGACCAATCAGGTTCAGAATTGGCCATGTGGTGATGGGTGCAACACAGGAAAGATGGCGCCCACCAGCTGGCTGCCTGTGAGGACACACCCAGGAAAAATGGCGACCGTACTCCAGCCCTCACTCCAAAGCCACACACCTCAGTCTGCCCTCCATATGCCTCCAATGCCCTTTGAGTCACTGTCCCTCTGCTGGAGCCCAGGGTGAGTACCTGCGAGTGACTGAGTGTGTGCAGGCACTTTGAGAGAACATCTGGGTTTCGTGGAGCCTTCTGTCCCAACTGGATGGTTGGAGTCCCCACTGTTTTTCAGTCATATGTTGTGGGGCTCCCCAGAGCCTGGTATGGGGCTAGGGTCCCTTGCTCCTCTGGGGGGAACCTCTGCAGCTGAGATATCCCTCTTGATTCTCTACCACCACCAGAGGTTTGGCTCCTTTTGCATCTGTGCCCCTCCTACCAGTCTTGCTATGACCTCCTCTCTTTTGTATCCTTAGTTATAAAGCTTCTGTGCAGCTAGACTTCAGCTAGTTCTCCATGTTGGTTGTTCAAAAATTTAGTTGTAATTTTATTGTGTTCACAGAACAAAGCAGGCACAATGTTAAGTACTCCGCCATCTTGGATCTCCATGATCTAAGTAAAATACTCTTTTAATAGTGAAGACTAGAGTTATAATCAACATTCTAGGCATTCTGGGCTGTACAGTTTTTATTTATCCACATATTTAAAGAGAAAAGGACAAGTGTTAAATATAACTGTTCAAAATTTACAAAACTTTCCTTCCTTCTGAAATTTAGAGCCCTGAGAACGCAAATAAAGCACTAGTATCATTTTTAATAGTCATTTATACTGGATTGTCCCAGAACACTCACATTGGAGTGTGAACTCTGGAATGTTATCTCATCTATGAACTTTCATTTCAAATTTTACTATCTGTGGAAAATCACACTATTGGCCCTCAAACTTCCCACTCTCCATATCCACACCCTTTGCCAAGTGACTTTACTGTCCTTCCCCCTAAAGAGGTGGAACCTAGTTCCCTGCTCTTTGATTTTGCTTTTCAGCCACCGTGGCCACTAGAATGAGGCAGAAGTGATACTGAGCCAGTCTGGCATCCAGGCTTTTAGAGGTCTTGTGTTTTTCCACTTCTTTTACCTCTCTGACATTGTCATAAAAAGAACATGCCTCAGGTAGCCACTTGGTCCAAGGAGAGAGAGAGAGAGAGAGACATATGGAGCAAATCCTAGATCAGCCAACCCCCAGCTGACCCACAGATATGAGAAATAAATTGACAAATGCCACTATGTTTGTACTGGTTAGCTATGTCCACAATCCATGAAAGGCCTTCCCTTCCCTCATTATTGCTAACAGGTGTTTCTTTCATCCTCCTAAAGGTCTTGAGGCCTCTAGGTCCTATATAGTCCTACTTTGACCCTAGATCTGTATGTACTTCTCCCATGTTATGTAAAAATATATGCACTATACAGATATTAGTGCCATCACTTCCTTGGAACAATTTTGCTTCTTGATAAATGTTTTCAGCCAGTCTCTGATCTGAGTCATAACACCAATAAACCAGGTGACCAAAAAAAACCACAAAAACAACCATACAGCAACATGTCACCCAGGTCATAGAGGCTTACCCTCAATTTTCCTCTCTCTTCTCTATAGCTTGAAAACTCTGTCAAAAGCTCTGTACACCTTAGAAAATTGCACTAAAATATAACTTGCAGATAATAGTATCTTGATACTCTAAACAGAATGCTAGTCCAATGAACTACTTAGCATTTATATAATAAACTATGTAAAAGAAATTTACATTAATTTTTATTTCATTTGATAAGGACAATAATTCTGTTTGTGTTTACTCTTCAAATCTGCTGCTTATGTAGATTTTTCAGCTCACAGTAAGAAAAATTTAGAAGTAACATTCCTTGCAACATACCTGATCCAGTTTAGCTCTCTTTAGTTTCTGCAGTGTTCTATCAGAGGTTAAAACTTTTGAACTGCTGTGAGCTTCAAAATATTCTTCTACTAAGTCACTCTGAAAATGAACAGAGCAAAGTTAAGTTCTTAGTTTCAGGTATTTGTTTTATATCAAAACTAGACAGTGATATTAGCATAACATAGGATATGTGAAAATTTTTATTTGGCATTCAGTATTTTTTTATTTGAAGCAACAACATAGATTTTGAACCGAGCAAATTTAGTTTTAGTGATAAAACTGAGTAATTTTTAGGATCATAAAAGTTAAATGACCAGATTGAAGTAGTCTGTTCCCAAAACAATTCCTAAGTTCCAATATGTAATTTTCATTTTTAAAAAATGGGGGTGGTGTTACATATCAGAAACTTCGTTCTGCCTCACACAGACCTAGCAAATCCTTTAATATTAGTATAGTTGAAGGACTGTGAAAATGAGGAAGACATCAAAAGCAAGGTAAAAAGAGACTTGCTTACTACGTATTCCTGTAAAATGGCTCATACTTGTTCTACAATTTGGAGCAGGACTAGCCTCCATGGTGTTAAGGAAGAGAAGGAAAGCCATTTAAGCAGTTGGCATCCTAGACTGCTCTGAACCTTTACAAAGAACACCTGTACAATTAGCCTTTTCACAAGCCATGGTGTCTGTAGCGTTTTCCAAACAGCTCAGCATGGATCTATAGCCATGTCATTTTAACTTAAATTGACATGAATACATCAACAATGTTACAAAAATAAAACTATATCAGAAGATAATACACTGAGAAGTCTTGCCTCCAATTATCCAAAGAAAATTTTTATTTAAAAGCTCATTTTTATACAACTGAGTTGAGATCCTTAGCATATTCTGTGGTATTTGCTACATAAACAGAGATGCAGACAAGGGCAACGTGGAGTCCAAAACAGACAGAAATATATATGCGAATTTATGTGAAAGGCTGAAAAAATGTAGAAAAGTGAAAAAAACTTGATTCCACCATCTGTATCTCTTTTCTTAGGGTAGCTTATGTTTGGGATATTACACACATTTTCTTGAAGGTTTAAGTGTCTTTTCACTTACTGTTTTATCTCTCTTCATTTTCTTAGAGGGTATTTCTTTGCAAACAGGAGTTGAAACTGCTCTATTCTGAGCTTGAACCTTGTGGCCCAATAAGACTTCACTGGTGTCCTCTTCCTGTTCTTGTGCAACACCTCCATCATCCTCTGAGTTGGAAGCGGAATACTCACTTTCACTGTCAGAATGAGACCTCTGAACTGTGTGGGGGAAAAAAGCAATTGGGAAAATATGACAGTTTGACAAGAGAGGTACTGTGGGGGTGATAGGAAAAGTGTGGGCTTTGAAGGAAGACAGTTGACTTCTGGTTCTGTCATTACTTGCTGATGATCTCACCAGAGCTAATTATATAAGTTGTCTGAGTACCAGTTTCCTCCCTTTTCAAATGAAGGTAATAGTGCCTAATTAACATACACATTATGAAGATTACACTGAAATATGTAAAGCAACTAACAATGCCTGACACAGAAACTGTGGCAGAAACTGTTTGTCACACCGAATACCATTCTCTTTCCTTCTTCCTTGACAACAGAACTCCAATTTTATAAAATGTAGCAATGTGTTCCACCCAAAGGGTAAATAATCAAGGTGATTGGCTTTTCCTTTGCCAGATACTTGCTTTCGCAGCCTCCTTTGCGACTAGGGTTAGCTATGTAACTTGAGGGGAAATTTGCTGGAAGCTTTTGGTAAACATTTTCCTCCTATATGGAAAAAAAGCCCCTTAGCTATGTAAGCCATTTTGCAATGAAGGATCAAACCTAAAGATGAGAAACAATGGTGGCAAAGTGAAAAGATTGGAAGAACCTGAGTCCTTCATGACACTGTTGAGTCACTATATCAACCATAGAACTGCTGACTTGTTATGATGTGAGATACTTAAATGTCTATGGCTTAAGATGCTATTGTAGAATGTTCTATATTGCTGCCTACTGAAAATGCCATCCAAACTGATAGAGCACTCAATAAATGGTAGCCACTATTGTTAAGTACTATGATACTAATATCCCAGAATTGACAAGAGTTAAAAAAAAAAAATTTTTTTTTTTGGTTGGTTCCCTGAGCAGGGATCAAACCCAGGCCGCGGAGTTGAGAGCGCTGAAGCCTAGCCACTATACCACCAGGGAACCCCCCAAAAAGAATTAAATTTTTAAACCAACCATAGCTACCTCCACCATTCCCCAAAACTAATAAAGCTAGTTTTACACTTATAAAATAAGGATAAAACTAGCTTTACATAACAAAATAAGTATAAAGCTATTATAAAAAGTTAACTTCCAACATATAAATGAAATAATTTGAACCAAATCAGTATATTTATTTTGAACAATAGGTATATTTCAGAATGTCCAGAGTTCACATATAATAAATATAGATACAACAACAAAAATAGGCTTGATTTTTGTGGGCATATATGAGGGCTTTCCGGAAAGTATCCTGCCATGTAATATGAAAAATCGAGGCATTTATGGCTGATTTTTTCCAGACAGTCCATATATAGCTTAGCAGATTCAAATTTGCATTGACTGCTGCCCATGGTAGATGCATGGGTTAGAAGTGTTAAGAGGTACCAGAAAATGTCTCTACCTATTTACATGTATATATCATACATGTAGGTATGTTTAGTGGCGATTGAGAAGGAAGAGGAAGTTCATTTTCGCTCTAAAAAGTATTCTTCTTTGGAATAAGGAGGATACACAGGACATGGAATGTATCTGACAAAATAATAATCATATTTGCACATACCATTTTTTATTGCTTTAGATATCCAATCATTCAATACTACCATTTTTATGTTGATTAAAAATGTAGTAGTAATAGCTATATGAAATCTATACCTTGAAAAAAAGGGCTACAGCATGGATTTGACAATGTTAACCAATAGTATTTTCAAGGGATCAACCCCAAAAAAGAAGCTAACGTTTTTCTAAAATATAAAGGTCAACAAGTCAATTGCCCCAAAGTTAAATATTTAAAAATTTAAAACCATTTTTAATTTTTCAGAAGGCAGAACCCATGTTTGTTGACTTGGCTTTGTATAGCATTTGATATAACTATGAATATTTAAAACTATTTCATTATAAAATTTCTAAATAAATCAACAGAACCACTTCACAAACTGTCTCAAAGCAAATAAACTAAAATGCTTATTATCTTATTTGGAGAGATTTTTTAACTACTCAGTTGAGTATTCACTGACTATAATGCAGAAGACACAGTGCCTAATGTTACAGTTAAAAATACAAGATACAGTCCTTGCCCTTCAGGAATCTACAGTTTAAATGAGAACACGAACATATCCTGTCTTTCATGAAAAGAAATAGCAACAAGGAGTAATAAGAATAAAAGATAATAATAGCTAACACCTGTTAAAGTACAAATCAAGGTCAAATATTACACTAAAACTTTTGAGATCCTTTATTTCAATTATTCTCAAAACAATTTCTGGGGCTGATACCATTATTATCCCTATTTTGCAAACAAAAAAATTGAGGCATACAAAGATCCCTGTAAGTGGTGGGCCAAAGATAAAAAGGAAACAGTCTAAGACTAGAAACTATATACTTAACTATTATTGCCCTTGTTATCATGCTTTTTATAAAAATTAAATATAGGGAGTTCCCTGGCGGTATAGTGGCTAGGCTTCAGCACTCTCAATGCTGCAGCCTGGGTTCGATTCCCAGCCAGGGAGTTACACCCCCTCCCCACAAAAAGCAAAAATTAAATATAAAAAAAATATATACCTATTAATCTTTTCCTTAGACCGCGAGTTGACAGAAATTCACTTTTATCATTGTTCTGTTTAAAAATAAAAAAGCAATACACTTTAGTCAAATAAATAATGATGACATGGAAATTAATTATGGATCTGAGTGAAAGAGGCTAGAAAAGAAGGAAAATATTTTTTAATACACTATATTAGAACTAGATGAGCCTTTTTCCTAGAACAAGACAATGACAAATGAATTTGTTGGGGAAAAAACACAACAAAAACACTACAACAAAATCCAGAGGATTCCCAGAGTAACATTAGAAGTCACATTCCAGCCATCTATAAAGTATCTATGTACTCTTATTATTCTGTAAAGAAAAAAACGTAAGTATATTAGCCTTTTGAACCACTTTTCACCCATCAGATTACGTGTGTGTCTGTGTGTGTTTGTGTGTGTGTATTTTTAAAGGTAATGATGCAAAAGCAAGGAAATGGACACTCCTGCTATGCATATGGCAATGGGCCTTTTAATGTGCTGGAAATTCATTAGTGTTAAAGTATTATGAGAGGAAAAGAAAATTGCCTCTGCATTTTAAAAATTTTAAACATTTTACAAAAGTAAGGTATGTTTTTCTTTTTCTCACTGAATATAATACTTTAACACCATTACATTTCTAGCACATTAAAATGCCCACTGTTCTTTACATCTTAATTTTTAATGATACTGAAAAAAATATCTTTGTTTTGGGGCAATATAAAAATATGACAAAATATTTAAATCTGTCTTGTGATAGGTTGTTGGTGCTAGTTACAAATGTGGGAAATTGAGAACAGTACTATAATAAATGAGCTGATCCCAATGGTATATGAAATATATTACATTATGTTTCAAACTTTTTTTTATCTAAATCAGGGGTATCTAATCTTTTGGCTTCCTTGAGCCATAGTGGAAGAAGAAATATTGTCTTGAGCCAACCATAAAATACACTAACACTAACAATAACTGAGCTAAAAAATGGTTGCAAAAAAAATCTCATATTTTAAGAAAGTTTACAGATTTGTATTGGGCAGCATTCAAAGCCATCCTGGGCTGCATGTGGCCCGCGGGCTGCAGGTTAGTCAAGCTTGAATTCCAGATCCTCAAAAAATTTTACATTTTGCCACCTTGATCCAGTACACAACAAATTATAATGAAGTAATACTTAAAACTTTCTAAATTCTATTTCATTTTTTAAACTGCAAGTCATGTCCTACTAGATTGATTCTAATATTGAGAGCTGAAACAACCTGCATCCATATAGCTTAATTATCAGGTCTAAGAACACCTGTGTCAAAGTAACTTCAGAAAGTTATTTCTCAAAAAGATAAGGCTATAAAATAATAAAAAATGTCACTGTTTATTACAGAAATTGTTGCAAAGTAATTTATCCCAAGTTTGCTCACTTGGGGAACCTGTTCTCCCATCAGGACAACAGATAACTAACCAGGGCATAACAGTTTGCTTATCAAACAATATTTATTTATTAAGACTTAGTTCAACACCTACTCCTGTGTCTACCAATCCTAAAATATCAAGTCATGATTTTGTCTAATACATAGCAGTTCCCCACCTTGAGAGGCATGCCTTAAACTTTGAGACCCCAAGTGCTATATGTATTGGTTCCTGAACTTCCTCATCTAAGATACTGCATTAAAACTCTGTCACAGTGATATTGTCTTATTGTGGTAAGTATAATAGCTTTGATCAACGGTTTTCTGATGGTCCCTTGGGGAATCATCATGATTCACTAATATGTTGAGATCCACAACTTGAAAAACAACTCACTAACATACCTAAAATGATTGGATTATAGTACTGAGTTTATTCATTTATACAATATTCAAGACATAACACAGGAAAGAAGTGTTATTAACAACAAAGGAGGCTCTGACATACATGTGTAATCCCATACCTAGCTAACCTATATAGAACATCTCTGCATAGGCCATAACCATGGCCCTAAATGTCTATACTCACATTCTTATAGAGCAAACTTGTCCAACCTATGCGCCACAGGCCGCATGCAGCCCAGGAAAGCTTTGAATGTGGCCCAACACAAATTCATAAACTTTCTTACAAGAGATTTTTTATGACCTTGTTTTTAGCTCATCAGCTATTGTGAGTGTTAATGTATTTCATGTGTGGCCCAGGGAAGCCAAAAGATTGGACACGCCTATTAAAGGGTTCCCTGAACTTAGCTTGTGTACAAGTCCCAGTATGTCTAAATCTATAGCCACTCAGGCCTGGACACATGCACCACTTACATACTCACTGTCCTGGATTCATCCTTGCCCATTTGGGCTTAACTACATCCAGGCAAGGCCACTTGATAAGGCATAATGAAAAAAACACAAAAGGAAAGGATAAAAATGGTCAGTTCCTTTCAGCTACCCTGGAATGAATTTACTAAAGATGACTTAGTTTTCAAATGTAAATTATTAAAAGGACAGACTAATAGATTTAATGGATCTTGGGACCAATCCCCCAAGAAACAACTGAACATTAGATACAAAAGCAATACAAAACAAAACCATAAAATTTCCAGGCCAGTTTCACTAAGAAAAGGAACAACAGTTGGGTCCAAAAGACCTCGCTTCATCTTTTCCATCCTACTTAGGTAGTTTAGGCAAGTCACTTCACCTTTCTGAACCTCAGATTCTTCATCTACAAGTCAGGTATCTATCTGGCAAATACCTATAAATTATAAAGCACTATATAAATTAAGAGATAAAATTGATATTTTTTTTATCACGTCTAACTTTGTAACACTAAAGTTTTTGCTTGTTTTTAGTCAACTGCTTACCTTCAACTGAACTTTGTCTGGAGTTGAATCTCCTAAAGAATGAAACAAAATCCATTACTTAAATAAATATTTCACTTTTTGTCACAGTTTAGTTTCATTAAAAACTAAGTTACAGTTTCTACTCTGAAACCACCACATACTATTGAATTCTCAATTAATTGTATCTCCAATAGAGGCTCAATTGTCACTGTAATTACATCATTACTCCTATTAGTGACAGCTATGTCCTACATTTCTGTAGTACTGATATTTAAAAAAAAAAAAAAAAAAAAAGAAGCCCTTTCCATTGTTCATTACCTAAAAAGTATATTGTTTAACCCAGTTGGGATGAGTCACTCAAAAATAACTGGTCTACAGTTTTCCACAAACTGTAAGACTTTTAAACCCCCAAAGCCCTATTTCAAATATTTGCCAAAAATCTTCCATGAACATTTGGCTAACTCAAGCAGATGACAACAGGATTTTAAGACTTTCTAGCTGGCCTTGTCAATTTGCACAAATTCAACCAGCATATGTAATTTCCCTTTATTGACAGCTAAATGTAGGTATACTAAGGTATACAGGTTGGGGTATTAACTGCATTCTGTTGAATGAATTTTCAGAATAGAAAAAAATATATAAAGATTCACTTATGACAAGGAGAAAAAGTAACATACTGTAATTTGAAGCAACTATGAAAACTTTCTTCCAAGAACTAAGGTAAACTCTTACCCTTGCTACATTGAGGAATGTTAATCGTAATTTCAGGATCATTCTTCAAACTGAAAGAAACATTTTTTCTTGGTGTTTTTGCTAGTTCTGAAGCTATCAACAGAAAAAAAGAAATATATAAAAAACTTTTTAATGGACAATAGTTAATTAAGAGGGGAAATAGTCTTATTTTACTTAAATTCTTAAAAACAAAAAAAAAACAAAAAAAAAACAAGACCTGCCTGCTACCACTATCAGAAAGATAAATAAACCTACTCATATTTGGTACTACTCCTTTCACCTTTATTCTTTGTGTCCCAAGCATCTTCAAGTCTTCTTTCAATTATTCACAGGTCTCCAAAAAAAATACAATAAAGAACTAACTTTGACCTTACTGCTTTTTCTAATTATCATGTGTTCTCCCTCTTCTCTCCTCTCCATTGACAAGCTTATACCCTCTTCCACTTCACAATATTAACCTGATGCACAGCTTTGTTAGGGGGTAAGAAAGAACAACCATAAAGTGGGATCTGAATCAGTGAAAATTGTGTATTTTTAAAAATTAATCTCCGATTAAATGTGGTAATTTTGTTTCTAAAACTGCAAATACATATAAATAATGTACAAAATATAAAACAGTACTGAAAAGATGGCAGTTTCTTCAATTGAACATCAGATAAAGGTTGGCTGCTAAACAGAAGGGGCCATTTTAAAGAAAAATACAATCTTTATCTTTAAAGAGGCTCACATTCTGTGAGAGGCAATATGGCAAATAACCCTCAGTGAAGAACAGGTTTACATTTACCAAGTTAACACACACTGGATCATTGTTCACCAAGAAGAAAGGTACACATCAAGCTTGTCCAACTGAGGCCCAGGACAACTTTGAATGCAGCCCAACAAAATTTGTAAACTTTCTCAAAACATTATGAAAATTATGCACAGACCATTTTTAGTTCATCATCTATCATTAATTAGTGTTAGTGTATTTTATGTGTGGCCTAGTGAAACCAAAAGCTTAGACATCCCTGATATACCTTATTTAAATTATCTCCCTCTTTAAAAAAAAAAAGAAAATGTAGTTGAATTGGTGTAAGTTAAAGCCACTTTACTGACTTAAATTCTCTCTAACCTATTTCACAATTTTATCCTCCAATCTTGAAGCTGACCCAAGATACTCATGAGAGTCCCCACAAATGCACTGGCTTCTTTTTTTTCTTGACCTCCTTGGTCCTCTGTATCATGCACTAGAGGTTTTTAAATCTTTCTTTGAAACTACTCTTTCATTTGGGTTCTATTACATTACCCTGGTCCCCTGGCTACTGTTGGTAGTTACTCCAATTTCTTTTTCACAGTCCTCATCCTTCCCAACAGTATACCCCTGTAGGTGTGTGACTAAGGCTCATGCCTTGGTCTTCTCTTTACACAAAAACAATGTATCATTCTTGAATGAAAGACTCTTGGTCCACAGGATAGGGAAAAAACTTCACATCAACAAAAAGGCACATAATTACAAAGTAACTTAGCTGAGATCATTTTGGTTTTATAGTAAAACATAAAAATTATCTGCTTTTAAATAACAAACTACAAGAAGAGAGGGGGTTCCCTGGTGGTGTAGTGGCTAGGCTTCGGTGCTCTCACCGCTGCACCCTGGGTTCGATCCCTGCTCAGGGAACCAACCAACCAACTAAATAAATAAGTAAACAAACAAACAAACTACAAGAGGAGAAAGGAGGAGTTGAAGAGGAAAAAGAAGCCAATCATCCATGCATGGCTATTGATACTCTAATAATAAAAAACTGAGATATATATTTGTCTTTTTACTTTCATCAGGTTTTTATCTGGTTACTATCTATTGTAACAATCTATTTTCAATTTCCCTAAAGTCATCTTTCTCCAAGTTGGTTGAAATTCTCACTATCGTTTCCACTTAGTAATTCCGCCTTTGCTGTGTGTGCATTTATTTACTCATCCTGGACATGTTCTCTGTATTTTACAAAGCCTTCCAATCTAACCCCTAGTGTATTTCTAGCCCTATATCACAGTTAGCCTAATTATATTTAATCATCTTTTATACTCAGAGTAATAAAGGATTTTCTGGCAAATCATAAATTATTTTTAAAATATTAAGGCATTCTATTTTATTGATATATTTAGATGTAAACTAGCATTTAGATTAAAAGTAACAATAATATTTGTAAGTCAAAGAAACTCTTTAAAGAGCATCATAACTAAACAGGGATCCTAATTAAATACAGACTTTGGAAAATACAATCAGAATCCAGATAGCTATCTTTTTTTGGGGGGTGGGAGTAGTTCCCTGGCTGGGAATCGAACCCAGTCCACAGTGTTGAGAGCGCCGAAGCCTAGCCGCTACACCACCAGGGAACCCCAGATAACTATCTTTTTATGACTGCATATTTCTTTCAGACGTGATGACAGAAATGCACAACACAACAATATTTAAGTTTCCTGCAGCACACATAGATAGAAGACACATATCAGCATGGTTATGTGCATTATGATGATCTACTTGGAGAAATTCTACTTGATTACTACTCTGGGGTTTCACTCTTCTTTTCACTAATTATTTCTCTGTTTTCTCCAATGTTCTTTATCCTGCTTCATTGTGCTAGGGCTTCATTTTGGTCTTAGCATCTATCAGATCTTTCCTCTAATAATTACATTAGCATTTCTTCTCTGGTTTCTCAGAGATCCCACACAGAACGCAGTCATTTTTACAGACTGAAAACTTAATTTCATGATGTAGATAAGAAACACATGAATTAATGTACGTGATTGTATATACCACGTAAGGTTCAAAATTATTGATGTATTTAATATTATACCTCTTAAAAAAATGGAATTTTGCAAATGACTAAATCATATATCGTTTCAGAAATACAGGTCTTATATATAATTACTTCTTCTATGTCCCTCATCAGTGTCAACACTTAAGAGCAATTTTCACTTGACCTTAAACATTTACATGGTCACTGGCTAGAATGACTACATAAAAATATACCACTTAAGAAATATAGGTAGATATTTTATAATTATAGATGATAAGCCCTCTTACAACCATTACATTTTACCAGGTAATTAACTATTATTCCATTGCTCCTGACTTTTTGGTATTCCCAAACCTTCATATGCTTATGGACCTTCTTAATTTTCAAAGTGCTTTCACATGTTATTTCCTTAAAGCTTTCAAAAACAATGACCCCTCCCTACCACAGGATCAAAGTATAGTGCAATATGAATTTTTAAAATAATTAAATCGACATTTAATTTTAATACATGTAATTTATTATAGTCAAGGTCTCTGAAAAATCAGAAATTCATATGTAATTGGTCTAAGTGGTAACCTGAGTAAGACAAATGTTAGAATAACCCATTCCTAACAATCTTACATAAGTAGTTTTCTATAATACATTTTTCTATATACAGTAAAACTTAATCAATTCAGAATATCTCTAATGCGACTTAAGTCACTCACTTACTTAACAAAAATTTGTTAAGAAACTATGCTAGATTTTGTGAGAAGAAAAGCATGGTTCCTGCTATAAAAAGCTTATAACCTGGCTGCAAACAGAGGATAGCTGAACACACACACAAAAATAATGACTTGAAGTATGCTTGATAATTTAATATAAAATGACATCCCTAATCATTCTTTTAGGGAATGCAATGGGATGATAACTGTGGAGAATGTGGTTAAATATACCTCCTTAGAAAAGGTAAATAATGTTTATAGAACGGAAAAGTAACATACCTAACTTAGCCATCTTTTCAGAGTGTTTCCTATTCTGAAAAGAATAAACTTTATTTCCACCATCTGTAGCAGATCCATTTTTCAAAGACTCTGAAAGAAAATATACAACATGCATTTAGGAAAGATGGGTAAATTTAATTAACAAGAAAAAAAGATAAAACTTTATCTGAACTAAAATCTTAAGATTTGTACACTTCAGTGTCTTGCACAAAGGTTTAACAATACTTATTTATACATAAAATATAAGTAGATTTTTTTTTTAATTTATTGGGGTGACATAGGTTAGTAAAAATTACATAGGTTCCAGGTATATAATTCTACATCTTCTATGTGTTGTATTAAGTGTTCATCACCCAGAGTCAGTTCTCTACACATAAAATATTTTAAAACATACAACAGACTATGATACTATTTATATACATTTTAAAATACAAAAAAATATTATTTAGATACACACAAAATTGTTTTTTAAAAAGCTCACTAAAAAAGCCCCTTTAGACAAAAGGGATATGTATTTAATTTATGGTAACAGTTGCCCCTGAGAAAAAAAAGACAGAAGTGATTTATTAGTTATGTTTCCTTCTTTTTTTTGATAGTTAGTATTTTTTTTTTTTGCTTTAATTCATTTTTATTGATGGACTTTTTGGAGTGACATCTGTTAGCAAGAATTACATAGGTTTCAGGCATACAATTCCACAGTGCCATTGTCAACTTGTATGTTTCCTTCTTGAAGCAAACCTGCAAAGTACAATAGCTCACTGAGGTTGAGATTTAAACAGTTGTTACAGGGTAGAGGCTCTCTAACTCTTAATTAAGACCTTCACTTAATTTTATTCTTCAGTCTTCCCTTTAAATAACAACTGCTACTTACAACATACCGGACACTCATTCTCCAGTATGGCATCCAAGTGGTCTGGGAGATTTTGAAGGTCCCTCAGACCAAAACTATTTCATAGTAACACAGACATCATTTGATTTTTCTGATTCTCAATCAAGAGTGTATAGTAAAGTGTTCCAGAGGCTACAAAATGTGTGATGACATCACCACATTGTTGGCTCCTGGAATGTGTGAAAGCAGATTTGAAAATCCAGCCATCTTCTATTAAGCCAGACATTAAGAGATTTGCAAAAATGTACAACAATGCCCTCTTTACTAATTTTCTTTGAAAATAGTTGTTTTCCATCTAAATATATGAGATTTAGTTTAACATGTAATGGATTTTTATTATTATGCAAAAACAGTGTCAAACATTTCCAAAGTTAGTGTTCACACTCCTTACTGTGAGTTCCCAGTGATCTGTGTACGAACTAATACTTGGTATTATCCAAACTCCTTAATCGCAGCCAATCTAGTAGCTGTAAAATGAACCTTGTGGGGAGAGGTATTTTTATTTGCCTTTCTTTTCACTTTCTTATTTCCAGAAGAAATACCTTCTCTATCCTGTGACATGTCTTTCACTTCTTTATGGTGTCATTTGATGAAGAGAACTGAATCTTTAAGACTATGTTTTAGAGCAGTATTATACAGTCAACTTGAATGGAAGGTATAAAGATTTTCCATACACTTCATGCCCTGACATATTGCACTGTCTCCCCCCCATCAATATCATACACCAGTGTGGTGCAACAATGACCCTACTTTAACACATCCTTAAAGTCCACAGTATGATCACAAATATCCACCATTACAGTATCATATAGAATAATTTCACTGCTCTAAAAGTCCTCTTTGCTCCACCTATTCATCCCTTCCTTCTCTCTGACCCTTTATAACCAGTGATCATTTAACAGTCTCCATAGTTTTGCCTTTTCTGGACTGTCTGAGAGTTGGAATCATATCGTATGTAGCTTTTTTCACTTAGTAATAGGCATTTAAGCTTCCTCCGTGTCTTTTCATGGCTTGATAGTTTGTTTTTCTAAGCACGGAATAACATTCCATTGTGTGGGTATATCAGTTTAATGCATCTACATGAAGGAGCTAGGTGGCATAGAGAAGACAGAACATATGCACAGAGACGACATGAAAGAGACTAAGAGATCCATTAAGGCAAAGTCCCTCAGTGTTTAATGTGGTCCCAGTTCCAATGCCCCTAAGACCCAATAATACTGACTTCGTTCCTTGACCTTTATTTTTAACCCAACTTGTGTAGAACTGTGCTCCTTGCACCCTAATAGAAATCTGTCAAAAATATAAGTCAAACTTAAAATTTTTAAGTAGAAGTGGCATGCCTAGGTTGGAACAGTATGATTTCTTAGAATGTTCCTTCTAATTATTTCTGTAAAGAAGATCAAGGTAATAATGAAGTGACTTGCTTTATGAAATTATTCCAAATTTATTAAAAATATAAATATCTTAAAAAAAAAAACTTTAGAGTGGTTCATTATCTGTAGAATCTGCCTTTCTAAAAATATAAATGCAGGATTGGTTGTAAAAAAAAAACTGCAGAGCTAAAACCTGTAGGAGATAGACAGTGGTGATGGTAACACAATATTATGAATGTATTTAATACTACTGAACTGTACACTTAAAAATGATAAAGATGAAAAAAAGTGCTAAATATAGTAAATTTTGTTATGTGTATTTACAGTAAAAGAATTACAACAAAAACCACAGCACAACATTGCCTAACCTACCATATGACTTTTATATATCCTTCAAAGTAATTTCAGCTAGTACCTGAAATATGAGTATTCATTTCCCCTCTGTCCCCAAATACCTTGAACATCTCGTCCTAAAACTTGCACATAGCTCTGATCTTTTAAGACTTCCTGGTCATCTTCCTCCAAGTCATATTCCGGCTTCTTTATTATTTTTTTTGGGTTGACCAAAAGTTGAGGTCGCTCCTTTTTTAATTTAGCTCCTTAAGAACATACGAAGAATGTGAATGTAACAGGTATAAATGCTTTATAAACATTATATTTAAATAAGTAAACAAATCATACTACTTATATTGTCATTACTTCAAAGATGGAAAACAATTCAGTTTTTACTCTGAGATTAAAGTATAGACCACTCTTCCAATTTATACAAGTTAAAAAAAAGAACCAAAAAACAACTTTGAAAGTATCTATTTTTAGGGGTCAAAATAACTAAAATAACTACACATTTAAATTACAATGGGTAGGGGGTTCCCCGGTGGTGTAGTGGCTTAAGCTTCTATGCATTCAACACCACAGCTGGGTTCAATTACCAGCCAAGGAACCACCCCCCCTAATCAATCAATCAATCAATTACAATGGGTGGTTATTACCACTACTACTGAGTATTTCATTTTACACTTGATCTTAGCCAAAAGGTCAAGAACCGATGGGAGTATTTCATTTTATTATAGATTAGGCTTTATCATTTTTATCAATGAAATCTGAAAGGAGTAAACTAAAAATTCAAGTGGTTTCTATTTACAGTCTTATTAGATCAAAAACCTGGTGCTACATGTTCAAAATAGAAGATTAAAACATTTTAATAAGTGAAATAATCCATAACCATTACAAAGGTATCTCTTCAATTTTGTAATCACTCATACCTCCTTCTCTATCAAGAATGTGATTAAGTACATCATCATCTCCCACAAACTGAACCTCCAGCATTTTATCTTCCTTTAATTCCAGTTTATTCATCATTGCCAACCTAAACAAAAGCCAAAAAATACTCAAAAGTAATGAAAAATTCTTATCAACATTCACAATATTAATGTGAATTAAACATTCACATAATAAATACATGTATTTGTATAACATTTTAAAAAGTCTTTTAGGTATGAAAAATATATTATACATTATTGTTGTAATATTATGTTTTTGATAATAGGTAACAACAATTCTATATCTGAAAAATGAAACAGAGGTGTCTGAGATTTGGAAAAAGCCAAATCCAGTCAAGGCAACCTAAAATGTGCTGACAAGAAAACAATTGTACCCATAAAGAAATTTGTAATGAATCTACAGCATAACATTATCAGAAAGGGAATAAATAAATACACAAGGGTTTAGAAAAGGGGCAACAAAATGAAGAATGATGGCCATTTGGTGGATTTCAGTATCTGCTCACTAGAAAGATACAGTCCATTCAGAAGTCTGTGTACTTCACTGGCACACCAAGCATGGATCCAATAATCCTCAGTCATCTCCCTTTATTATCATTGCATGCTTACCATACAACTTTACAAATATGAGTATAGCTTTCTAGGTGCCTTGGTAACTAAACAGTAAGCATAAATCTTTCCAATACTTTCCAGTCAGTTCTTCACTGAACAAACTTGAGTTTGGCAAACAAAAGCTTCATCAACTCTGGCTACTCTGACAAAATTTAGCTTCAGAACTAATAATACTAATAGCCTGAAATTAACTGATGATTCTGACTAGCTGCCAACTAATGGGCTTACCCCCAAAAATGGTCTTTTCTATTATAAATCTCTTTTTGCCTTTTTCTCCTGACAAGAACTATTGACTGTGTCCCTCATGAGCCAGTTATTTGCAAGTGTATAACTTATTAAGTGCCAGCAAGTTTTCTTTTGTAACTAGCACACTCAAATTATTTATCTTCATTTACATTTACCTTTAAAGGTACTACACATTATGCAGCTGGAAAATTCAGGTAGTCACCTATAATTGGAAAAAGAACTCAGTGTTAGCTAATAGGAAAATGAAAGCAACCAAAGAAGTTCATTAACAAACAAGATAAATACATAAATGCACTTCTTACAGAGCCAAAGTTATTACGATGGTAAAGTAAAGGGCAAAATGACCATTATCATTTTGGCCAGGAAACCTTAGAGACTGAGATCTGGATGGGAGCGGGGGGCAGGCAGGTAGAGGGAGGAGGTCAGAATCTGAGCACTTACTATTGTGCTAGACACAGTTATGAATATCCTATATGTATTTTCATTTAATCCTTGCAACCATTCTATTAGGTTTATAGTTTGTGTATAAAGATAGTACTTCATCTATAATTTATATGACCATTGTCAGTGGAAAAATATCCTTTTGGGCCATCTTTCCAGTCATGATGTTGCTTCTTATGATGGGAATTTGGGTGTATTAGAAGAAAGGGGTTTTTTTTTTTGAAGGGATGTAGTTCCCTGGCTGGGAATCAAACACAGGCCACGGCATTAAGAGCGCCAAAGCCTAGCCACTATACCACCAGGGAACCCCCCTAGGGGAAAAGTTTAATGCAACTATATGACATTTGTATAATATAAACTTACAATTTCTTTATATCTGTATAAAACAAAGTTTTTTGAGGGGGTGTTTGTTAGGCACTGTTTTAGGTACTTTTATTATACCAGATTATTAAATCCTCAGATTCTTTGAGGTGCTTATAATATATATATATATATATATATATATATATATATATATATATATATATAAATAAATTCCCCCTACTTATACAGGAGTAAACTGAGTTAAATATTAAATTACTCACCCAAATTCATACAATTAGAACGTGTATTAGGGCTGAAACCCCAGTGTGACTAATTACAAAGACCCTGATCATTCTATTGCACCACACACTTCTCCTGCCATTAAATATAAAATCTGTTATCTTAAATGCTTGTTTTGACCTCTGGAAACTATAACATGTTTAATAATTTTCCCAGCAGTTCAAATAGCCAAAGATTTCTGTAGTTCCTCTAGGTTTTTCCAGTTCGTTAGGTTAAACATCACTACTTTATTATTTTTTTTTGGGGGGGGAGGCGGGGGGTAGTTCCCTGGCTGGGAATTGAACCCAGGCTGCAGCGTTGAGAGCACCAAAACCTAGCCACTACACAACCAGGGAACCCCCAAACATCACTACTTTAAAGTGAATGGCCAGATTCAGCATAATCTACATTTTAATACACAATGCTGTGTTCTACCAAGGATATGAAGCAGTGGCAAAAAGCAAATGCAACAAAACAAATGATAAATTATTAATACTAATAGGGAGTCTGGATCAGGGAAAATACAAAGAAAAGCAAAAAATGAAATCATTGAAAGAATTTTGGCTTTAAGCTTTCTGGCAATCAAAGTGAAAAAGGAATAATGGTCAGTTACATAATTCTCATCAGCAAAAAAGTTTAGGAAGTCCTTCAGGGGGAGAAAAAAATTTTTTCAAGGAAAATTTAAAAACAAATATTCTAGACAAATGAGTACTGTCCTAGGCAATTTCCCTATGTATTCCTTATGTATTTTACATAAGAATTGCCCAGACAGAGACAGCCTAACTTACTCCTGTTTGTAGCTCAATGCATTTATATATAATTTCCTTTCCCAGATTTTAAGGCATTTATTATAAAGCACAGAATCACCAAAGTAATTTCTATAAAGACCTTAAAACTTTCCTTCCTTTTACTCCCAGAATTTTTTGGGAAAAAAAAACTACCCAAAATCATGCAATAAAATTAAAATATTTAGGGACTATTTACTCTTCAAGGCATTCTCTTCAGTGCTTACTTTTAAGTGGATTCCCTTCAAGGAGGACCAGATCAGTGTTAATAGCAACACACTTCTTTGAAAGCAAATAAAGGATTTACTGCGAACTTTTAAAAACATA
The DNA here is from genome assembly GCA_004026885.1 of Lyroderma lyra. NCBI lineage: Eukaryota > Metazoa > Chordata > Mammalia > Chiroptera > Megadermatidae > Lyroderma > Lyroderma lyra. The sequence goes on along the minus strand of PVJL010007491.1, from coordinate 1,273 downwards.
ATCTTTTCAAAAAGTGGTAGAGATTAATAGTTAAGCACCAATTTTAATGTCAGATAAACCTGGGTTGTGATCTTAACTCCACACTTACAACTTTTTTGAACAAAGCTGTGATGATTAAATAAAACCATATTCTTGGCATATGAAAATGCTAAATAAATGTAATTAATGTTCTCTTGTATGGGTAGTTTTACTTGAAACGTCACCATAACCATGGTGATCTCTTGTACATCTTATATAGCATCTAACATCCAACAGAAAAAGTGTTTAATAAATGATGAATGAACGACGTCCATTCATCACGCAGTATCAAGTTGTAGGGCAATGCTATCTTTCTTCAAATTGTAATTTAACAAGGGAAGGGGTGTGTGATGGTGCAATTAGGATTTCAATTGTAAAACGACAAGTAATGCATCAACATCCTTTTAATTCAAAAAGCTCTACCTAAAGAGCCTGGTTTATCAACATTTTACAACCAAGCACTGTCCAGGATGACTGTTCAGTTAGCAAGGGTACATTTGGTGCTTCCAGGCTGGGACGACATCAAAGGGTTTCATTTCAGTGGTAGTTCCAAGACCAGATCTCCTCCTCCTCAGCCCTCATTATATATATTTGCTCCTCTCCCAGGACACTTCACTTGGTTCGTTACAGATTTTTGCATTTCTCTCTTTACAATCACAAGATTCCCCAAGCCAAGAAACAAATACGTTGATTACGGGCGTCCGTTGCACAGAGGCCTATCACTGCTGAACAGACATATGGCCTTCTGAAAGGCTCTCACCTCAACCAGTACTTACAGACTTTGGGTCGGGCCTTGCGCAGCTGACCAGCGGGCTGCGCTCCGCCACCTGGGGCGGGGGGGGTGGGGGACGCCTCGGGCAGATGGGGGGTGGGAGCAGCCCAGGGAGGGACAGGGGGAATCACGGGGACACGAGCGTCCCAGGCTGCCCGCGGAGCTGGGTGTATTCGGACTCACCTTACAAGCTTCGAGCTAAGAGGAGAGGAAGACAGGCTGCCCCGGCGCCCCACCACGCACCACCAGGTCTCCACCTGACGCGGCTCCAACCGCCTGGCGCGTGTCTCACACTACCCCTGAATGGTCGCAGCAGAGAAGGTGGATTCAACCTCAGAGGGAAGGCCAAATTCTTGTGAGTAATGTGGGAGAAGGGTCACAGAGTCGCCAAGTCGGAGGGTCAACGAGGGGAACCCCAGAAGCCGGCGGGGGGGGGGGATGGGAGGCCGTTTGCTGCACACCGAATCTCCCGCCCTGCTCAGG